>JAFEMH010007083.1:0-102227 GCA_022495995.1 Adenophora triphylla var. japonica
GATCATATGTGGATGGAGGGAGGTGTTGGCCGGGATGGAGAGTTATAGGATGAAGGGGCCGAAATCACTGTTTCTGAAGTCTCATCTTCGATCATGACCAGGGAACCATTCGCCTCAACTGTTACCCGAACTCACATGGCGGCGGAGAAGCATTGATTAGCAGGAGTCATTGTTCTTCATGAATCTTATGGGCGTTTTCCAAAGCCAGGACTAACTCTTCCTTCCTAATCATCGGATTTCTTGTATCCTTACTGCTTTCTGCCAAATATGCCATCAGATCATTATCATCCCATTTAACCTTGGCGTCAATCGTGAACTTATCGGAGGGCGAGAGTTCAAAGCATTTCACCAAATCCAGCTTTGCCATGGCCACATGCTTGTTGTGGTCAAACCATCCATTCTCAACATTTGTTGCGACTAAATCATCTGGCTTGTCGAGTCTGTTGAATTCACAGAGTTTGAATCATAAAATTCAATCATGTTTACATTCGCGTTGTTTGGGAAATGATCATTGGCGGGGTTGAGATCACTGAGGCGCTCGAGTTTGCCCTTCTTAATTAATCCCTGAATCGCCTTTCTCAAAGCTGTACAGTTGTCGGTCGTATGACCGTGGTACTGGTGGAAAGCACAATGCTTAGTGGTGTCAAAAGGGATTTTGGGATCCTTGGGCTGATAGTTTCTCATGGGTTCGAGGAGACCCTGCTCTAGCAAGCTATTTAAAACTTTGCTTAAGGGAACACCCAAATCCTTGGGATTCGAGATTTGGTCATTGACTTGGTCACCATTCTGAACAGGGTTTGCCGGTTTTGGTCCATTGGGGCGCTCAAGCTTGCCCGTTTCGATTAACCTTTGAACCGCTCTCTTCAAGACTATGCAGTTGTTGGTCGTGTGGCCATAATGATCATGGAAGGCGCAGTGCTTACTCATGTCGAGAGGTGCATTTGAGCTCCTTGGATGGTAGTCCTTGAGAGGCTCCAAAAGGCCTACCCTTACTAAGCCCTTGAAAATTAAGCCCATGGGCATCCCAAGATCATCAAAACGTTCTCGTTGCCTTAAAGGACCACCATTTCTTGGTTGCTTTTGGGGGCCATCAATTGTACACAATGCCTTCTTTCCTTTACCGGATGTCGGAGCCGTGTTGGAAGGGTAAGGTTTATAGCGGCGAGACATGTTCAGACTCGTAGTCTTTTCCCGTGCACGAACCCTTTTGATGTAATCATCAATGTAATCGTCGAGATTCGACCTTTTGTAAACTTCATTCGTGTCAGATACACAAGATTGATATGGTGAGATGGCCCGAGTCGAGCGATCGTCGATACTCTCGTTGCTAGGCTTTTCTTGTACCTTCTTAATTGGTTCTACCAATAATCCATTGGACGAGTCAATAGGAACATTAGGATTGCATGACCCCGCCACAAGATTGGTATTAGCAAACGAAACCACATTAGGAAGTACTCTGGTGGGAGGAATGACAGTCTGAGCATTAAAAGCGTGGCCGTAATCTTCCTCATAAGGCCTGGCGGTTGCCGAAGATGAAGATATATGGCTCGTAATGGTGGATACCGAGGAGCAGTGAGTGCGGATCCAGAAGCGCTCCTGAAAACATGAGTTTGAGGCATCGTAATAGTAGGATTGAATGTGTCTTGACCGCACCGAGGAACATGACCGCAAGGGAAATGTGTATACTGTACTTGATGAGCAGGAGCGGCTTGCGTAACGGCCGGGTGGAGAATTTGATGAGGAGCATTTGACCTTGTCGGACTTCCCAACCGGAGGGGCGGGGTAGAGCCTGATGAAGTGGTGATAAAAGCCTGGTGGCCCACGTGATCTTGCAGTATCATAGGGGCCAGTGTAGCTTTGAGAATTGGAGGAAGCAAGCCGGCCCCCTCTGAACCATGGAGCTCGAGAAACGAACTGTCCCATTCCGAGATGGTGACCCGAGCCGGGCGATGCGGTGAAGTAGTAACCCGGCCCTTCCAAGTCATGGCGAAAGCCAACCGACTCAATCCCGTGGTGAGACCCGAGAGGCACCGGGGCAGTTGACCTAGATCGGACTGTCGAGGAGTATCGAGCAAGAAGGGCCGAGATGTACCGAACCGACCAATTCAGATTGATGGCCCGGCCGACCGAGGTTTTGGAGTAGCGAACCGACCCATTCCAAGCCGATTGAAACCCAAAGGTGAAAACCGGGAGGTGCCGGGGAAGTTGACCAAGATCGATATGATGAGGCCGAGAGGCAGGTAAGTGATAGGCTTGGGGATGCTTGGCCCATTAGTAGTTCCACACGAAAGGGACAGGGCATTTGATGGTAGTTGGCATGCCGGGAGGGTAATTAGCTCCAATCTTCGCATCAACCGTAAAGGTTCCATTAGGGTGGTGAACAATTGCTAGCCCCGGGTTCCGATACTTTCCAATAAGCCGATCGATCTCGAGCCTCTTGACTTTGTCTTATCTCTGTTCCAACATCTCGATTCCACTGCTCGGCATTTTGCGGATTTTCGGGGTGTAGAGTTGTACGTCCCCACCGTTCTCCTCCTGGAAAGTTGGTCATTCTAAAACTTTGAGGTTTTGAAGCGAAGGAGGAAACCGATGAAGTATCTCGACTTCGGAATGACCGAGCCGAACAAACGATGACCCGGGGTCTCGATCCAAACTTTGCTTACTATGGAAGGCACAAAAGGGTGTGGTTCGGACTCGGGAAAGCGAAACAGGTTGGTGTTTGGGCTTAGGGCTCATGCAACATGCGCTTATTTGTTCTTGTTTACTTAAAACATGTTTTATTAACCTAATCGGTTGGAAAAGATTGCTCTTCTTTTCGCGAACTACTCGATTCCTGGATCAGGGCCCCGTCACTACGTCTATAAGCCCCTCGTATTCCACCCGTATTTCGACCTCCCAGGGTGGACAGCCCCGGGCGAGGTCCTATAGGGCAAGCGGGTCCCACCGACCGAAAAGAAAACGATCCTAGAAGTCCGGCGGGTAATCGAGTCTTGACGAGTATTCGATGTAAATTACGGACAAAGCCGACGTCAAAGTCAAGATCGTGTCCGAGGAGCTCGAAAAAAGTCGGCATGATTTGACCGATAAATGTCCACAGCTGATCTTGACTTGTCGTCGGTTAAGCCGTAATCAGGCATGGAATAACCGTTAATCCTTGATGACTCGGTGTCATGCTTTGGGAGTCGCTGTATAATTTGTGCCGATCGAGCCGAAGTCAAGGCGCCGGTCAATATCTTGGTCAAAGTCTGCGGCGGGAAACCGCATGACTTCGACCGATTAGGGACCCGAAAGATATTGAGTCGGTATGCCGACAAAGGCTTGATAGGAAAGGTCTATACACGTAGACGGGGCATGACATGCACCAGACTAAAAACCAACCGGGTCTCGGACAAAGTGTGTCACGGACAAGTGCATGGTCGACACGAGGCTCCATGGGATGTTTGGGTAGTCCTGTGCTCATCCGAGAGGCGTAATAAGACCAAACGGACCGCGACAAAGATTTCCCCGGGTTAGGGACGTAGTGTGCAGTGTACGGTCACGTGCGCGTAGTGTGCAAGCAGTCTATATTCTTTTTCTGAGTAAAATAGGAATTTTCCATGTGTCTTAAAAAGCATGATGAATGATTTTTTTTTTGAAAATTTTCTTTTTTTTTTTGAAAATCCTTTTTTTTTTTGAAATTTAATGAACACATAAGCACGTAGGCACGAAAATTCCGACAGTTAGGGACATTATTCCGACAGTCAAAATTTTGACTTTTCTCCGAGGCGGCCAAAACAACACGAAAAATGTGCAAAAATCAACACACACACAAAAATGATTTTCAAAGCCTGGACGGAAGCTTGACCCTCAAAAGCTTTTTTTTTTTGAAAACGGTGATACCGGTACGTGGGATTGTTAAACCACAATTTATCCCCGACTCGTGTTAGGAGGCGATAACGGGAAGTTTAATGGTTTCCACCAATATACCAAGTATCATTTTTTTTTTTTGAAAAAGCTTAAATCCCCAGCAGAGTCGCCACTGTGATGATGCCCGATTTTTTTTGAAAATCAAAACGGAGTCGCCACGCCATTTTTGTTTTAAGGGCCAAAACTTTGAAAAAAGCCCGAGATCAGAGATTTAGGTTCGGAGGTCATGTTACGCGTCGGGAAGGACGTTAGTGTGCACCCGGAGCGCCTCGTAAAACGAGTCTTCCAAATATTTGAAATCCTTTTGTGTGTGTGTGTGTGTTTTGTCCAAAATGAGTTGAAACTGAGAAAAACAAAAATGGGGAACTCTTTATAAGACTTTGAACAATCCCCAAGATTTTTGGTATGATTTTTGGGTTGAGTCTTGGCACTCAAAAGATCTTTGGGAGTTGAAAAGCAATTCTGCCAGAATGAAAAAGGCAGTTGACCCTTTACTTTGAAATGGACTTAAAGGCTTCAAAACATCAGAATCTGGGGAAAGTCTGAGAACGAAAGTTGCTTAAAACACCCTAAATAGGGTTTCTGCAAAGGAACTTTCCATTTTGGAAGTAATTTGAGGGGTCAAAACCTTCTGGAAATCTCAGATGTGAAATCTGGATTTCCAGAAGCTAATGAACTGGCCTCTAAGAGAAAAATTGAAAGATTGGGTTTTACTCACGCAAAAAATAAAGTAAAAATATGTATGGAAAGATATGGATGTTGGCTACAAAAATTATTTTGTAGTCAACACCAAATTCCAAGTTTATCTATGTCCAAAAAATTAGACCATGGACTGAGGTCTGAGAAAATTGCTACTGGACAGCAACTTCCCATGAAAGAAAATATGATTTTAAAGGGGGTTTTTGCATCCATGCTTGTCCCCATTTCCCTAGGTTTTGGTTAGTGATCACTAGACATTTTAGTGGTGAATCAACTATACCAAACCATCCTTGGGGTACATTAGGACTAAGCACTTCATTTGCTTGGGAAGGGGAATTTTATCCTTTGAAAATGGGATTTGGTGCTTGAAAATGGTATTTAGGGTTTTGAAAATGCATTTTGCAAGTAAATAAGAACACATTGAAGAAAATGTTGATCCTTGTAGAAGATCATCCATGGAGATGAACTTCCATGGTGATCTTCTTGGATCTAAGACAAGAAGATAAAATAACTACATTTTGTAGTTTAAAGATGCATGCATGAATGAGAGACTTAGTGTAGGGAGAGGGAGGTTATACCTATCTTCCTTGTGTCTTGTGTTTGAATGGATTCAAAGGCTTGAATGTGTTTAGGATTTGAAAGTGTTTAGGGTTGATGATTTGAGTTGGTTAAAGAGAAAACAAGTAGATAACAATGAAGTCCTCTATGTTTTCTCTCTATTCCTCCTCCTAAAGGGTGATTTGAGCTTGAGTTAGTGTATGTATAAGAGTATGTATGAGAGTGATTTGAAGTGTTTGTGAGTGAGTGAGATTTGGGAAAGATTGAAGAGAAAATGGTGGCAATTCAAGTGAATTCCCACTGTTTTCTCCCTATATTTCGCCAGAGTTTCGTTGCTGTGATCAAATTGTGTTGTGTAAACTGAGAGAGGAGGGTTCAATTTATAGGCCCTCTGAAATGACAAAGACATCCGCGCGGAGGGGGTTGTAGGCGTGCACTGTTCATCTGCTACAGTGCTGGCTTTTGGACAGGAAGAATATTTTTTTGAAAATTCAAACTGGTTGTGTTTTTCAACTTGCCCAATTCGGATTTTTCTTATTTCTTTTGCTTTTTGAGATTCTTTTCTAGGTTTAACCTTAAATGGCAATGCCCACTTTACCCTTACTTTGTTAGAAAAGTTAGGATTGTTAGGAAATGTTAGGAATGTTAAAACTTTCGTTAATTTTCTAACGAAAAAGCTACCAACTCAAATTGGAGCACTTACAACTCTTGTATAAGAAGATGAACACAAATTTGCCGAATTTGGAACGGACTCTTGTATAAGAGATTTTGAATGAAAATCGCATTTGTAAGATGAACACAAATTTGCCGAATTTGGAACGGACTCTTGTATAAGAGATTTTGAATGAAATTTGTATTTGTAAGATGAACACAAATTTGCCGAATTTGGAAAGGACTCTTGTATAAGAGATTTTGAATGAAAATTGCATTTGTAAAATGAACACAAATTTACCGAATTTGGAACGGACTCTTGTATAAGAGATTTTGAATATGAAAATTGTGTGTAAGAAAAGAATGTGTGTAGGAAAATGTATCCGAAAATGAGACGGAGTTTATTTTCTTTTTTTCCTGTTCTTTTGTTGTTCATATCACCTTGGCAATTTTAATGACATATTTGTGTTGTGTCTATTTTCAGGAGAGAGGTGATATCATCCAACGCAAGTTGGATAAGCTGAAGACGTGGGGGTCCGTGGAAGCGATTGTCAGGCTTTAGGATGCTTTGCCCACGGCTGGCAGGGTGGGTTATCGGAGTCCTCGCCAGCTCATGGTGGCTTCTAATCTTTATGGTTTTGTTGAGAACCTAGGGGGGTGGTTGGATTGCATAAGAGCAAGGGGCTCTTATTGGCTTTGGCGGAGTATTGGTGGGACGTTACCCACACTTTTCACCTTTTCTGGGGGGAGGCTACCGTGACCCCTACTGATTATGCTGCTATTACTGGCCTGTCCTTTAAGGGGTTCAGCTTGGAGTGGCACGATGGATATACGGATGCGGAGCTGATGAATCTGCTGGGGATTGTCATCGTGCCGCAGAAGGGGATGTGCATAGAGTATGTCGTGATCGAGGTTAAGCTGGCCGAGAGCATAGCCAGATACGAGAGTAGGGACCTGACCATCACAGCTGAGCAGATCGCTCGATGCTTCTTGTGGTTCGCCCTTTCCAGCACTCTGTTCGGGCATGCTGAGGGTACGGCTATGTTTGCTTTGTTGGGGTCTTTGGCGGACATAGACAAGATAGATGAGTATGCCTGGGGAGAGGTGGGCTTGGCGGAGTTATACTTCACTTTGGACAGATACAGCAGGAAGGCATCCACCTCCCTGACCTGCTTCGAGTTCCCATTGGAGGTACACTCTCTTTCTTTTCTTTTATCCTTTGTACATATTGTGTATGCACTTTCGATTATTTTTTTGACGGGTCTCATTTGTTGGATGCAGGTTTAGGCCTTGGAGATTTTTGGCTGCGCCTTATGGGACCATGTCCAGGGAGAGGCTTTTGCATATCCGGCGATGCTTTGGTGGACGAAGAACGCCCGGGTAAAGAGGACTAGCCGGACTAGGATAAAGATGCGGTACAGTGACGAGGTGCCATCATTGAGGGCGGAGACTAGTGCTAGGGTTAATTTTTACCCTTGGAGCCGGTTCGAGGTGGACCAGCTGGGTGGTACTGAGCGCTAGATGAGCCAGAGGTGGATCATGCGGGGACTCACCTGCGATGTCTACTATTTGGGGAGAGGGCGAGACGAGGCAAAGATGGTCCTGGACTTCGGCCGCCCGACGCCGGCTGAGCCTCCGCCGACATGTCAAGTTTCCCCGGGAAGGGACGCCGAACTGGGATTGGTTCAGAGGTGGGCGGCCTGCCCTGGAGTACATTACTCAGGAGCCCTATCAGGCGTTCGAGGTACGCAGGCTGAGGACGCCTCAGGTGATGGCGAGGGAGGGGGATTCAGATGTGAGGATCCCTCGGGTGAACTTTTCGTATGCCCAGGATGGGGTTAGGATGAGGGCGGAGATACCCCTCCCAGCGGTGACGCCGCGAGCTTTCCGGCCTCGGCCGAATGCTCAGGTATGTGCTGATCGTGTTCTGGTTGTTTTGGCTTTGTACTTATTTTGTCAATTTTTCAACTGTTTTTGATGCTTTGGTTTCTTCTTTGCAGTACTCGTCCCGGGTTGTGGATCGACTTCTGCACCAGGTTATTGGGGCGAAGAGGTTTATTCGCAACTTCGTGATGCGAGGGAATGCGAAGGGCTCAGAGAGGGCGGCGCAGCTGGGATCTAGTGCCTCTATGCGGGAGAGGTCCCCCATTCCTGCCAGCAAGACCATGCCAGGAAGGAGGTCTATGGAGACTCCTCGCGCTCAGCCTAGGGGGTCGATGGACGCTTCTCCTTCCGACTATATGGACAGGAGCGTGGAGCTCTCCCGGGATCATATCATATTCGGAGGCATGGAGGGGCCGGGCTTCGTACAGGGCAGGACCGGAGAGGGCTCCACTTCGCATGGCGATGGTTACGGCGCTTTTGAGCCGCATGGAGATTATGGGACTCCCTTACAGACCCAAGACACGTATGACCAGAGTTCTGACGCCTTCTCCTTTGGGTACGACTTCTTTGCGGATATTGGTGTGCCGTATCGAGGCATTCCGGCTTATTCTGAGGACCGATACTCTAATGCTGAGGAGGACGACATAGAGCCGGAGATGGCTTTCCCGGAGGCAGCGGCGGAGGGGCCGAGTACGACTTGACGAAATGTACGGAGGCGCGGCAAGGAGGTTATCAGGGAGGAAGATCCCGCTCCTGATTCGGATAGTGATTCCGACTGAGTGTACCTGTTAGGGCAGAAAACATATATACATTCGATGCACATTATTTTTCTATTTTTGGCATGTAATAACTAGGTTAATACAATTTATTTTGCTAAGTATTTTTGTTTTTGTTAATCCAATACTGAATGCAAGTTGCATGAGCCCGGTTTTGTGTTTTATAGGGACAAAAGAGGGATATTTGTTGGGATTTTGGATGAGAATCATGGGGAATGGGCATGTATGGTAGTGAGATGGTTTGTATGTATTGTGGACTGTTTGGGACAAGCTTTAAGCAGGTGAGGTGATATCCTTTGGTCACGGACTGAATTGCATGTCGTTAATGAGGTTTTGTTGTAGGTCAGCAGTATCATGCGAACCTTAATTTTGATCTTGGGATGAAGTTGGATTTGAACCCCGGGTCTCGATTGAGGGTCCAGTGGGAACAATTAGCTATAGTGGCACTTGGCTTGTTCCATGAACCAAGCCAGATGAGGGTCCAGTGGTGGAGGCGGAGTATTCAAGCTAGTGACTGAGCTGGAGAGAGGAGTTACCATTGGCGGCACACTGGTGGAAGGTATGGCCAGTCCGGGGACATAGGTGAAAACCTGCCCTTGGCCCAAATTACCTTGGGGAGTATAAGTAGGAGCCTGGGCAAAGGGATAGAACCCAGTGGCTTGATGTTGACTTCCAATTGGCAAAGAGGGTGGTGGCAGACCTGAGTGGCTGGATAGCTCGGGTTTCCAGGATAAGACTCATAAGTAGGCTTAAATCCGGGTTGTGGTCTTTGGTTGTTGAACTGGATGCCTGGCTACGGTGATGGTGTATAACCGGGAGGATACTGCGGTCCTGGTGATTCAGATGAGATTGGGATAGGGGCTTGCTGACCCATTGGACCTTGAGTGAGAAATGGGTTTATGGAGGGTGGCGAGGCGCCAAGAGTTGCGGGACCAGCATCATTTTGAGGAGGGGTACCTGATTGTTATCCCGAACCAAACTGCGCTGGCAGCATTCCAGATTGTTGCTGCATTCCAAGGTACCCCCTACCATGGGAGGACATTCCATACTGATTTTGTCCCCATTGAGGGATTGTAAAAAGACTTGTCCCGTCGGACTCTATGGTGCCATTGGGTTGTGGCTGAGGAGCTGACTGACCCATAGATTGAGGAGCAGGGGCTCTGGTGGTGGTATCATAGGAGGCTGGTGGTGGCATCCTGGTGTAGTCTGGGCGACTGAGAGTGGGATTAGGGGTTTGTTATCCCGTGGAGGCAGTCATGAAGGGATCTTGTGAGACTTGCGCGGTACCGGGGGCTAGCTGTCTTAAACTGGGTTACTGTTGAGATGCCCCAAACTGCTGGGGCGGAGAAGTTCCAAACTGATCCATCATTAATTGCCATCCCTAACCCGGCTGAGAAGTCATACAAAGCTGATGTAACTGAGAAGCCCCTGACTGATCTGTACCGAACTGCTGAGGCATACCAAACTGCTGTGACATACCGAGCTGACCCCGACTGCGTTGAGGCACACCATACTGGCCCAAATTGGACTGAAGTCAATTTGTTTACCCCAAACGACTGTCCCGAACCGAACTGTGAATGTATATCAGACTGAGGCTGAAAAGATGGCTGATTCATAGGCTGAGAAGAGTGTGGCCCAGTGGAGGTTCCATGTGAGGAAGGTGGTGGCATTCGGCGGTAGTCTGCCTGGCCAAGAGAGGGATGGGGATCCTCTTCTTCTTCTACCGTGAAAGTCCCATCGGGCTTGAGGGCAATCGTCAAATGATCATCGAAGTCTCATTCTGATTGGTACAAAAGGGTTTTATGGACTCGGATTCCACTGCTAGCCATAAAATCATGATGAATCCCTGGTTCTGGTTAAAATCCCATCCTCAACCTTGGACATCAAAGAACTGCACTTGATAAGCCCATGACCATTGTGGCGATCAAATCTCCCTTTGCTTGGGGAAGCCTTGGTCTGAAGAGATGTGTTGGCGAAGTCTCGACTTTGAAGAAGTTACTTGGTAAAGCCCTAGTCTCATGATTGTACATTTGACATGAGCAAAACTTCAACCTGATTGCAAAGTGGTCTTGAAATGAATCTGATAAAAATTCAATTCATCTCGTAGCAAAGTAGAGGAACCAACGTGGACCCAGAATGACCAGAGAAGCCGCACTCTAAAGAAATGACATGACGAAAGTCCCACCTTAAAGAGTCCAATGCAGCTCTAATGCAAATTGAATTGCATGTAGCAAAAGAGGCAACCCATCCTTCTATATTTACTTTATTATTTTCTTTAGTCAATTAGTCAACTGGAAGAAAATGTAAAAGAAAGAAAATTTATAAATGTATACCTGCAGGGGCATATTTTCAAAAAGTGGGGACGAATCCCCAATTTGTATTATTTGATGGCCTCATTTGATGAAGGTACAAAAGAACTCGCTTTGGGTTTGACTCTTTTGAGAGAGAATAAGTGTAGAAAGGTTTGTAAAAGTGTATGGAAGCCCCTGCTGACAGAAAATCAGTGTTTAGCTCTATTTTTCCTATAATGTAGAAAAAAAAAGACTTGTCAAGACATCTGAAAACATGCTTTATTCAAAAATGATCACAAGATTGCTTTTAACTCTTTATTAATGTTCGGGCTATTCAACTCCTAATCTCGATATGAACAAACATTTTGATTAATCATGAGGAGAAATTCGACCAATACCAAGAGTCAAAGTTGGCGAATTGTGAAGAAAGATTGTGTAAAGGAGAGGCCATTGAGGAGACCAAATTTATGAAATTTGAATATGTTTATGACCGGACCATTTCTGGTTGCCTACATTCCCCTCATTGTGAGGAGCTCATGTCACCGTAGTTCGAGCTTGAACTGTTGAAATTACCCGGATCCGAGAGGCAGCGCGATCGCGCCCCGGCATCTGGCATCTTTCGCGTTGGGGCGGTTTGTCTCGCCGTTTTGTTTTCGCAATTTGTAGAGTCGCCACGCCGTTTTTATTAAGCCCAAAACATTGAAAAAGGGGCATCAGTTTAAAGATAATTTTAAACTGTTTTTGTGTGATGAGATTTTGAGTTCGAAGGTCAGATGACTCCTCGGGAAGAGAATATTAGAATATTAGAGCTCACCCGATTTGCCTCGTAAAACGAGTCTTTCGGATACCCCTAATATCCTTTAAAATGTTGTGTGTGTGTGTGTGCTTTTAAAAATGCATGCTGTATCGGATGTCTACATTGTATGCTATGTATTGAAATGTATTGAAATAGTAATGGAAGGAAGCCTTACAAATGTTGGTTCGTGTCTGTCTTCCGCTGAGGAATAGTGTTTGAGGTCGGAGTAGCGTTCCGTACGGATCGGGATTGCTTCCGAGATGCCTGGTTGTCTGCGGACGCAGTTTCGGCGTGAGTTGAGTTTGCAGTGCCGTGCTCGGGCGTAGGTTCGGCGTGCGCGGGATCGTCGGGATCACTCTGGACAGAGGTTCGGCGTGCGTTGGGGTGGCGTGAGTCACTCGGGCAGTTTCTGCGTGGTTTGGGATCGCCGGTTTGACTCGGAAAGAGCGGACACCGTGAAAAGACCAGCAAGGCCTCGTAGTACCACGAGGGGCCTCGTAGTACCTCGAGAGTGCCTCGGGCAGCGGAGCGTCGCGAGCGCTCGAAGAGGCTTCTGAGCACCTCGAGGGGGCTCTAAGGCCTCTAAGGATCCGAAAGGGGCCGGGAATGCCTCGGAAGGACTTAGAGGGGAAGCGAAGGCCTAGGGAGGAAGAGAGAAGTGGGAGGTGTGTGAAAATGAGGAGGGGGAGCCCTCTATTTATAGTGCCGTATTTGGTGCAAAGAGGTCCGTACGGACCTCCCCGGTAATCCAGACTTTTGGTTTTCCTCGATTTTGAGGAATCTGTGATGATGGAGGAATATTTGGAATTATGATGTTCCTCGTGCAATAAGGTCCGTACGGACTAAGTTGACATGCAAAGAGGTCCGTACGGACCAACTCGCAGGGGGTAATCATTTTCCCCGGATTTGAGGGAATATTGTGGACTTTAAGAGGATTCGTAATTATTAAAGCAAAGAGGTCCGTACGGACCATTATTGCTTTTCTAATTTCCCGAAAATTCCCAAAAGGTCCTTTTGTCCCTTTTTATCCCGCAAAGGCTCCTCCCTTGGTTTGGCCGGGGTTTTGAGAGGGTTTTGAGTGCCAGGGGTCGTCGAGACTGCGTTGATGAGTCTGCGGTGCTTCCCGTGTGTTTGAAAGGGTGTGATCCAGATTGGGGTACTTACAGAAGCCCCTCGACGACGTCACTTATGAAAGAAGTGGGGTCGCCGATAAGATAAGGGTCCTAATCTGGATCGCGTGCTGGGATATGAAGTGACCGGGGAGGTCAGTGTGAGGTGGTGGTGTCCTATTGTGTGACCGTTTAGGTCAGTAGGCTGGACCCTGTGATAGGATTCCTACGTATCCCTGGCGGGAATCAAGCCTGATCGTAGTTCGGGTGTGGGGTGAGTGTTTTGTGAATGCGGGCGTGGTGGTGCCCTGAAGTGTCGTGTGACCGCCGAGGTCAGTGGTAAGGACGTGGTGGTGTCCTATTGTGTGACCGCATAGGCCGCAGGGCCGGACCCCGTGATAGGATTCCTACGTATCCCTCGGCGGGAATCAAGCCCGGTCGTAGTTCGCAGGTCGTGAAATCGTGAGTGCGGGCGTGGTGGTGCCCGAAGTGTCAGGTGACCGCCGAGGTCGCGGTAAGGACGTGGTGGTGTCCTAAAATGTGGTGACCGCCGAGGTCAATTGTGAGGACGTGGTGGTGTCCTGGGATGGAAATTTTACGATTTTCCTAATCGGGTGGTTTAAGGCCTTCCGGGCCGGAGATAGTGATTTGGGAGGTTTATACGGTCTTCCTGACCGAGTGATTTAAAGCCTTCCGGCCGGGATAGCGTGAGGACTTGAATCGTCTTCCGAATGTGGTTGCGCCACGCGTGAGGACTTTGAATCGTCTTCGGCGCAGCTGGTGCCACGCGGAGGACTTTGAATCGTCTTCTCGGCGGCGGTTGGTGCCACGCCGAGGACTTTGAATCGTCTTCGGGCGGCGGTTGGTGCCACGCGGGAGGACTTTGAATCGTCTTCGCGGCGGCTGGTGCCACGCGGGAGGACTTTGAATCGTCTTCGCGGCGGTTGGTGCCACGCGGAGGACTTTGAATCGTCTTCGCGGCGGTTGGTGCCACGCGGGAGGACTTTGAATCGTCTTCGCGGCGGTTGGTGCCACGCGGAGGACTTTGAATCGTCTTCAAGGGCGGTTGGTGCCACGGGAGGACTTTGAATCGTCTTCCGCGGCGGTTGGTGCCACGCGGAGGACTTTGAATCGTCTTCGGCGGCGGTTGGCGCCACGCGGGAGGACTTTGAATCGTCTTGGCTAAGCGGTGGAGGCATGGCCGCTTGAGCTTCGAGAGGTTTAGATGTCTCGTGCTTTGTCCGCTGGGGAGAAGGTTGGACTTACAATGGCTGCCGGTGCTTGCGTTGCCGTTGAAGTGGGCAAGGATGACGGCCGGTGATTGCTTCACCATTTGGCGTTTTGGAGGCGTTTCGTGCCTTGGGATTTGTACTCGGAGGTGTTGACTCCTTCTTGTGCTTGTTTCTTTGTTGAGCGGGCAAGGATGATGGCCGCGTCTTTGGGGATACGCAGTCTTGTACGACTTCCCTTTGACTTGTTGGGAGGAGCTCGGGCTTACTTTGATGGCCGGTGCTTGCGTTGCCGTTGAAGTGGGCTAGGTTCGGGCTTACACCGACCGCCTGCTTGAATTGCTGGGATGCGTGACCTTGTAGAGGGCCCTTTCGCCGAGAAGATGACTTCTGACCTCCTTTCGAGGGCCGGTGGCCGAGCTGCCGCTGAGCGCTTGGAGGCGTCTCGTGCCTTGATATTCGTGCAGGGAGGTGTTGGCTCCTTCTTGAATTGCCGTTGGAGTGGGCGAGGACCGGTCTTACACTGACGGCCGGTGGTTGAATTGCCGTTGGAGTGGGCGAGGACCGGTCTTACACTGACGGCCGGGGATTGAATTGCCGTTGGAGTGGGCGAGGTTCGGGCTTACACTGACTGCCGGTGCTTGAATTGTCGTTGGAGTGGGCGAGGTTCGGTCTTACACTGACTGCCGGTGCTTGAATTGCCGTTGAAGTGGGCGAGGTTCGGTCTTACACTGACTGCCGGGGATTGAATTGCCGTTGGAGTGGGCGAGGACCGGTCTTACACTGACGGCCGGTGGTTGAATTGCCGTTGAAGTGGGCGAAGACCGGTCTTACGTTGACGGCCGGGGATTGAATTGAAGGGTTAGGGACCATTCTGCACTTGGATTTGCTGGAAAAGGCCTTAGGACAGCCAGGGGCAAAGATTATAAGGGCAGAAAAGTAATTTGGCCCTCCCTTGCAAGAAGGTCCGTACGGACCAACCTGGATGCAAAGAGGTCCGTACGGACCACTTTGGTTTTTTACAGTTCCCAGGTTTTGACCGGGTTAAAAGACCGAGGCATCCCCTTCATTTCCCATTCCCAGTTTCACGAACCAGCCGAGAGAGAGAGAGAGAGGAAGAAACCTCCATTGTTAACCAAAATCCTCCATTTTTCGCTTGAATCGCTTGCAATGGCGGAAGGATCTCGAAGGAATCGTCGTCAACGCAGTCAAGAAGTGGTCGAGCAACGGATGGAGCTTCAAAGAAATTGGATTTCGTTTGTTCCATCTTCGAAGAACCCGGATGTCTTGTATCCAAATCCGGAGGTGCACAATCGTCGTTCTAGGAACGTCGGGGAGGTAAGAAATCCGTTCCGTTTTGATTTCCTGCTCGAATTTTTGAATGCTAGAACTAGGTTTTAGTTTTTCGCATTTTTGAATTTTTGTTATTTTTTTATGCCTTTTGTGAAATTCTTGATGAATTGTTGAAAATGGACATGTAAAAATTGTGGGTATGTGTATTTTGTGCAGAAATGTGTAGATTAGCTTTTATTTGTGAAAATAAAGTGCCTCTCTATGAAAATGCATGTTTTGGTGTTTTGTACCGTATGATATTTATGTATGTACATTATGAGAAAAGTTTGTCGTGTAGTGACAAATTTTGTGAAAAAAATGTGACATGTGCCGTGTTTTGTGACGGGTTTTGTCTGAAAGTGTGTGCCGTGTAGGGACGGATTTTTGAAAAATGTGTTATGCAGTGTGTGCCGTGTTTTTGGGTGACGGACTTTGTGGGGAAAATATGTGCAATATGTGCCGTGTTTTTGTGACGGGTTATATGTGCCTTTGCCGTGTTGGGACGGACTTTTTTGAAAATGTGTCGTGTAGGGCTTAATCCCTCTTTTGAGAAAATGTGTACAGTGTGTGCCGTGTTTTTGTGACGGACTGTATGGGAAAAACTATATGTATAATGTATGTGAAAATTATGTGCAACATGTGCCGTGTTTTGTGACGGGATATATGTGAAAAATATGTGCAATGTGTGCCGTGTTTTGTGACGGGTTATATGTGAAAAATATGTGCAATGTGTGCCGTGTTTTGTGACGGGTTATTTTCATGACTTTCCGTGTTGGGACGGACTTTTGTGCCTTTTGTTTTATATTAAGTACCGTGATTGACGTACCTTTGCTTTGTGTTTACCCGCAGGATGCGGGGCTTATGGCCGGGAAGGCCAAGAGGATGAAGACTCGGGGATCGCTCGAGGCCGTTGTTGATGTGGCGGCGGATGCCCGATATTTCCGTGGATGGTAGGCCGAGTCCCGTGAGGCCGGTCTACGCTTCGGCCCGGGTGTGTTTGTAGAGAACCCGGCCGGGTTTCGACACGAGGAAGAACAAGAGCGTCTTCCTTGGCCTTTCGAGTATTGGTGGGATACCACCCACACCTTCCATCTGAGTTGGGGAGAGGTGACGGTGACGCCGACCGACTTTGCTGCGACACGGCTTTCCTTCAAAGGAGGGCCGGTGCGGTGGAGAGATATGATCTCCGATGCCGTGTTGACCGAGCCGCCGGGCTTTCGAGCCTCGTCCTCGCAGGGTCCGGGGATGCTATATAGTGATGTGGAGCCGAGGATCACGGCCAGCATTGGGGCCTATGTCCGGGGTACCGGCCAGTGACGGCGGAGCACTCGGCGCGCTCCTTTTTGTGGTATGCACTTTCCGAGACTTTGTTCTCGAACCACGCGATCAAGCGGCTCCCTTTGCTCAGCTGAGAGCTTGATTGATCTCGGGATAGAGTTTGTGACATCGCTTGGGGCGAGGCAAGCTTGGCCGAGCTCTACTTTTCTTTGGACCGGTTTAGCTGTGGTGTGGCCAGCCCATCGGCCTGTTTTGACTTCGCTTTGGAGGTATGAGTTTATTGCTGTTTTTGATTTAGCAACTTGTCGTTTCTCCGTTTTCTTTTGTACTGAGTCTTTTCTGTTTTTGTCACAGGTGTGGTTCTATGAGGTTTTTCAGTGTTTCCCGTGGGATAGAGATCCGGGGGCTGTTGCCGCGTATCCTGCTATGCTGGGCTGGGCTCGTACATCGAGGAAGAGGAGGAGCAGCAGGGGGAAGCTCACCATCGCCTACGGGGATGTGCAGGAGCGTCTGGAGAGGGGTAGCCCGGAGGGGTTTGTTTTGTTCCCGTGGGCTCGGTATGAGGGTGATGAGTTTGAGGGGGCTCCCGAGGTGACAGCCAGCCGAAGATGCCGCGGGGGCCCGACCTACGACGTCATGTACACAGGGAGCGGGTCTTCCGGGCAAAGCATGGCCCTGGTGTGCTTCCTGTGGCTCCGAGGGACCCTCCCTTTGGGATGCTTGATTCCCGAGACATGGATGTGCTTGATTTTGAGAGGTACCTTGGCGGTGTGGGCGCCGAGGAGTTTATTTTGTATGGAGAGGAGTACGGGGCCTTCGTGAGGAGGAAGCTGAGGACGCCGCAGTACCGGCGAGGAGAGAGAGGCCGGCCCGCAGCTCCCCTGCAGGTTCCGATGCCGGGGCCGGATTTCACGTATGTCCGTGGGGACGGGTCGAGGCGGAGGGTGTCTCGTACCCATTTCGAGCAGTGCTCCCGCCGCATACCGAGTGGATCCCGATAGATCGGTGAGTGTGCCGACTCTTTTCCATCTTGGCATCTTTTCGTATTTTCTCTTTTTGTTGTTGAGTATAACTGTATTGCTGAGCGTTTCCCTGGCTGTTTGCTTGTGTAGGTCCCGGGGAGAGCCTATGATATGCTGACTCGCCGTTACGTGGCGATGAGGTCGTTCGCGAAGAAGATGGCGTCGAAGCTGTCTTGCCGGTCTTCCCGACGCGTGCCGGCGTACCAGCCTATGCCTTCGAGGCATTCTCAGACGTTCCTCCACCGAGAGCCGAGCCTGAGCCGCAGCAGAGGGACCTTCGAGGGCGGCATAGCATGGATGCCGGGACATCTTCGGGAGCTCCGAGGCAGCAGCCCTTTTATCAGTTCTTCCCTCCTCAGGATGCACAGGGCGAGGGATCCTTAGAGCCTTCTTTCTTCGATCCTTTCGTCGGATTTGATCCTTCGGATTACTTTGAGTGGCAGCCTCCGGCGGGGGCTCGGTACTCTGATGACTAGGACGTGGCGGGCGAGTTCACAGGATGCCCGACTTCTCTCTGGAGGACCTCGGCGAGGATGATGATGATGTCAAGAGCCTGATTAGGGTCCATTTGCTTTCCCTCTTTCCATATCTTCTCTTTTTTTTTGTTTAGCAACAGACATTTGATGTACCTGTAATAAAACACTCGTATTTGCACGGCAAACAGCATTTTTTTTTAAGATGTAATGTCATTTTTTGGGTTCCTGGGAATTGTCCTAGAAATTGTTGCTAGTATTTTTTTATTTTGTGCATGCCACGTGAGCTGAGAGTGCGTTTGTGGGTAGTGTATGTTCACCGGGAATGGCTTTGGCCAGTGTTTGGGCAGTTTGGAGCAAGGTCCCGCTGAGGACAAGTGGTTGTTGTACCGTTTGGCCGGGAAATGGGTTCTGTTTGCAAGGAGGTCCGTACGGACATACTTAGCATGCAAAGAGGTCCGTACGGACCAACCTTGCTTTTGGGAAGGAGATAAATGCTTTCCAGTGTCTGGTTCTTCCCCATTTCCCCATTTGCAGCCATTTTCGAGCTTTCTTCCCCAATTTCTCTAGGAACCTCCATTTTTGCCATGGATTCTTCGTACGTCCCTAGAATTTTGCCGAGGCTTTCGCAGGAGAGGCAAGCACACTTCCTTGAGCAGCTGAAAACGTGGATGCGGCGCCGTATGAGGCATCAGAGACGGGCTTTCGAGGTAAGGTTTCGTCTTTGCTCGATTTGGTCTTTTAAGGAGTTGATTCCTGATTGGGATTTGTTGCGGGCTGCCGCGAAGTCCTGGGATGTTAGGAGGCATGTGTACTGTTTCTCCTACAATGAAATGGTGCCCACTTTTGAGGATTTTCGGGCTTTGATGGGGGGACCGGAGTGTAAGTGCTCCAATTTGAGTCGTTAGTATTTTCGTTAGAAAATTAACGAAAGTTTTAACATTACTAACATTTCTAACAATTCCTAACTTCTCTAACAAAGTGAGGGTAAAGTGGGCATTTCCATTTAAGGTTAAACCAAGAAAAGAATCTCAAAAAGCAAAAGAAATTGGAAAAATCCGAATTAAGAAAGTTGAAAAACAGCAATCAGTTTGAATTTTCTGAAAATATTCCTCCTGTCCAATACCTCTACACTGTAGCAGATGAACAAAGGCACGCGTCGAACCCTATCCGCGCGGATATGATTGACACTCACAAAGTTGTCCTATAAATTGAACCCTCCTCTCGCCTTACGTAACACAATTTGATCACAAAGAACGAAACTCAAGGCGAAATATAGAGAGAAAACAAGGGGAATCCCTAGATTGCCACCATTTTCTCTTGAATCTTTCCCAATCTCACTCCAAACACAAATCCAAACACCAAACCTTGATACTCCTCAAGCCAAACACCAAATCTTGATACTCCTCAAGTCAAATTCCAAGCCTAGGAAGATAGGGTGTCACCATTGGTAAAGCCCTCCTTCTCAAAACCCTAAAATTCTCTTTTAACTTCTTGTTCATCTTGTTCTTCTTACTTGGATCTACTTGATGTCTAGTTTAACTTAAGTTTTGACCTAAGATGGTCATCTTGAAGTTCATCTTCATGAATGACCATCTCAAATGGTCTACATTTTAAATCTCCAAATTGATTTTTCTCTTTAAATTCATCTTTACAAAGATCCCCTTTCCCTTTGCAAAGGATATGTTTAAACCCCATAAATTCCCCAAGGATGACTTGAATATGATAACCACTTGACACAAGGTAGTGGAATCAAGTCTAGGGATGAAAATGGGGTGAACATAGATGCAAATCCCCCAAAAATCACATTTTCCCTCAAGAACATCTTGCTGTCCAGTAGCATTGTTCTGAGAACTCAGTCCATTTCCCTATTTTTTGGACCCAGTAAAACTTGGAATTGGGTGTTGACTACAAAATACTTTTTGTAGCCAACATCCATAGCTTTCCATACATATTTTTACTTTATTTTTTGCGTGAGTAAAACTCCATTTTTCAAATTTTATTTTAAATGTCAGTTCATCAGTCTCTGGAAATCCAGATTTCAGATCTGAGATTTCCAGAAGGTTTTGACCCCTCAAATCATATCCAAAATGAAAAGTTATTTTACAGAAACCTTTTTTAAGGTGTTTTGAACATTTTTCATTCCCGGACTTTTCCCAGGTTCTGGAGTTTTCAAGCCCTAAAGTCCATTTCAAAGTCAAGGGTCAACTGCCTTTTTCATTTTGGCAGAAATGGTTTTCAACTTCCAAAAATCTTTTGAGTTCCAAATCTCAACCCAAAAATCATCCAAAAAATCATGGAATCAGTTTAAAGCCTTAAAAAGAGTTCCCAATTTTTACTTACCTCAGTTTCAACTTATTTTGGCCAAAACACACTCACACACACACACACACACACACAACAAAGGATTTTGAATGTTTGGAAGACTCGTTTTACGAGGCGTTCCGGTGCACACTAACGTCCTTCCCGGCACGTAACGTGACCTCCGAACCTAAATTTCTGATCTCGGGCTTTTTCAAAGTTTTGGCCCTTAAAACAAAAATGGCGTGGCGACTCCGTTTGATTTTCAAAAAATCGGGTACATCACAAAGGCGACTACTGGGACTAACAAGTTTTATCTTTTCAAAAACAAAAAAAAAAAAGAAAAACTTTTGAGGGTCAAACTTCCGTCTCAATATTTGAAAATCCTTTGTTTTGTGTGTGTTGATTTTTGCACATTTTTGTGTTTGTTTTGGCCGCCTCGGAAAAGTCAAAATTTTGACTGTCGGAAATCATGTCCCTAATTGTTGGAATTTTTGTGCTTATGTGCTTATGTGTTCATAGAATTTTCAAAAAAAAAAGATTTTTTCAAAAAAAAAAGAAAATTTTCAAAAAAAAAATCATGCATCATATCTTTTAAGACACATAAAAATTTCTATTTTACTCAGAAAAAGAAGATAGATCGTTGCACACTACGCGCACGTTGGACCGTACACTGCACACTACGTCCTTAACCCGGGAAATCCTTGTCGCGGTCCGTTTGGTCTTATTACGCCTCTCTGACGAGCACAGACTACCCAAACATCCCATGGAGCCTCGTGTCGACCATGCACTTGTCCGTGACACACCTTGTCCGAGACCCGCTGGTTTTTAGTTTGGTCTCGTGTCATGCCCCGTCTCGTGTATAGACCTTTCCTTTCAAGCCTTTGTCGGCATACCGACTCAATATCTTTCGGGTCCCTAATCGCCGAAGTCATGCCGGTTTTCCGCCGCAGACTTTGACCATGATATTGACCGCGCCTTGACTTCGGCTCGACCGGCACAAATTATACACCGACTCCCAAAGATGACACCGAAGTCATCAAGGATTAACGGTTATTCCATGCCTAATTACGGCCTAACTGACGACAAGTCAAGATCAATTGTGGACGCTTATCGGTCCAAATCATGCCGACTTTTCGTCGAGCCCTCGGACATGATCTTGACTTTTGACGTCAACTTTGTCCGTAATTTACATCGAATGCTCGTTAAGACTCGATCACCCGCCAGACTTTTAGGATCGTTTTTCTTTCGGTCGGTGGGACCCGCTTGCCCTATAGGACCCTCGCCCGGGGCTGTCCACCCTGGGAGGTCGAAATACAGGTGGAATACGAGGGGCTTATAGACGTAGTGATGGGGCCCACTGATCCAGGATCCAGAGTAGTTTGCGAAAAAGAAGAGCAATCTTTTCCAACCGATTAGGTTAATAAGACATGTTTTAAGTAAACGTGAACAAATAACTGCATGTTGCATGAGCCCAAAGCCCAAACACCTGTCCTCCTTCAATTCCCAAACATCTGAACCCTCGTGCCTTTTTCCCCCGCAGCTCCTCATAAAGCTTGGTTTCGGGCACCGGGTCACCGTTTGATCAGTTGGGAAGAGTCGAGCGCATCATCAGCTTCGCCGTTTGTTCCGACTCCGGGTTTCAGAATGTCTGCATCAGCCGGTAATGATGGGGATAACGTCACTCCGCCTCCCGGACCCTCGCACGTAACAACAAAGGGAATCGCTAGCGTAACGTATGAGGTTGCGACAGGAAGCACAGCTGAATAGCCTTATGGAGGCTATCAAAAGCCATGGTTTGGCCGCCAGCCTCAATCCCGATGGCACCTTCACTGTGGAAGAAGAGGAAGACCTCAATCCCGCTCTTGGTCAACCCGACTACTCCAGGATGCCACCACCGGCCTCCCACAGTACTACCACCAGAGCCCATGCTCCTCGATCTCTGGGGTCGCCCGGCTCCCAACCGTGCACCACCGGATCCACGCGCACTGACGGACGAGCCGCTCGCAATGCCTCAGCTGGGACAAAGTCACGAAATGCCTTCCCATGGTTGGGGATACCCCGGAATGCCACAAAGAAATTGGGATCCCGCCTCGCCTGGGGACCAATCAATCCGGACTTTCGCAAAGAACGGTTTGGAATGCCACCACAGCTTGGTTCGGCAACAGCCAGAGCCCTCCTCGAATGATGCTAGCTCACCGCTTCCTCACACAGCCTTCCGCAAACCCATTTCTCACTCGTGGTTCAATGGGTTACCAAGCCCCCATCCCAGCTTCATCGTAATCACCAGACCACAAGATCCTCTCGGTTACACACCTCGCCACAAGCAAACCATGCACTTCAACAACCAGTGGACAAAGCCCGCACTCAAGCCTACTTACGGGCCTCACTCCGAAATCCGAGCTATCCAAGCTACCTCAGATCTGCCTCCATCTTCTCTCGCCGATTGGAAGCCAACAAAGAAGTCGCCGGGTTCTATCCCTTTGCCCAAGCTCCTACCTACACTCCCTGTGGTAATTTGGGCCAAGGACAGTTTTCACCTATGCTCCGGATATGGTATTCCTTCCACCAATGCACCACCAACAGCCTAGTCCTCTTCCTAGCTCAAATATCGGCTCAGCATTCCCGCTCCACCTTTGGATCCCCAATTGGCTTGGTTTATGGAGCAACACAAGGAAATGAAAGCGCAGATCGTCGAATTGACCGTCAAAAGAACACCGCTCTTCGGCCTACAGATCCCGACTCGATTGTACCCCTGACTCACAAGTTCGTAATGCCCAATCTCGAACTGTTCGATGGAAGTACGTGCCCTAAAACTCACTTGGACACCTATACTTTGGCAATGAAAGCCAAGGGATGCACAAACCAAGAATTGGCCGACTACTTGATCTCTCTTTGAAGTCGTGGGCTTTGAAATGGTTTTTCCGATTGCACCGAAGCCAGGGCTACTTGGGAACATTACACAAGACTTTCACGTATAAGTATAAAGCCAACTTGGAATGGGAAACAAACAGAGTTGACTACAACGAACGGTGCAAAGGCCACGATGAGAATATTGGGGATTTCTATAGAAGGTGGAACCCGAAGCTTAGTGAAATGGCCATTCCTCCTCTCTAACGAGGAGCAGCTTAGGACATCGTTCACCATGCTTGAAGCCGCATTTGAGAGCTTCCCTCGCTCACTTCCCTACGCCGACTTGCGTGCAATGGTTAATTCCGGGCTAAGTTCGAAAAGGCTTACAATCAGCAAGCTGATCGTCGCACTCCGCTACGATACCGGGTTTCTTCCACCTCCAACACAGCTCCCGCCCAACCAAAAGGTAAGGAAGTGATTAGCTATGCGGGACAGATCAGAATAATGCCACTTCCTTTGTTCCCAAGAAACCTCGATGCATCCGCATCCCGCTCCAAGACTTGAGAAACTTTGGGATGCCTTTGAGTGATATCTTCAGAGGATTGGTGAGAGAAGGTTTGCTCCGGCCTTTGGAAAATTATCGGCTAGAAACCCCAATGCTCCTTTGGATGCCTCCAAGCATTGTGCCTTTCATCGCACTACGGGCACCGACGGATGATTGCGTCCCCCGAAAAGGCCATCCAAGGGTTGATTGAGCAAGGGAGGTTAGAGATGCCTGAAGGGCCTAATACTATCAATAACCCGCTCCCTAACAACATGAGTGTCAACATGATCGAGTTTGGTGGTTCAAGCCTTGTGGGCACAATGGAGTTTGACTCGTCCCTTTGCGAGGTCAATGAACCAGTCATCGCAGGCAATAAAAATGGTTGGATTGAGCAAAAAGTTGACAAAGAAGTCCTGATGGAAAGACCTGCAATAGCTCCCGTCTCTAGCGTCGAAGAATAGATGCATGGTCCAACAGCAAAGAGAGGCTAGACTGGGGGATACCTATCTTTAAAATAGTCTTTTGAGTCAACCTTCGTAGGTTCTAGTGCTTTTCTTTCACCTAAGTCCTTCCTGGACATTTGTCGTTGTAGTCCATTTTGGACATAGTGGTTAAATGTCTAACTTTTAATATAAGTCTTTTTCCTTTTCTCGCTAGACTCGAGACATCACTTGCGCACCCACGTTACACTTAACTGAAATGGTTTTATCCAAAATGATCACTTGTGTTGCTCAACAACTAATTCTTTGAAATGATTAATATTTAAATTAATCAAAGTGAGAAAATCAATTGATATCCTTCTCAAATTGGGGCTTACCAATTCCCCATCTTGCATCTCATATGCTCACATCCCTTTCATCATCATCCTCTCGTTGCTCGATAAATTTGCATGGATCTTTTCTCATTTAAAGCTTAAGCAAGCAACGAAGACTTAATTTCGTTTAGGTCATCCAGTAGGGATTGCGGTTGAAACCTTTCACCCATAGGAAAGCCATTACCTCACCCTCACTAAACACTACCCTTTCATTTCAAGATCGGCGTGTTTTGAAACCCGGTTTAGCCATCACCTCTGCTCCCCATTGAAAGAAATCCAAGCAAGGCCAATAAGTTAGCTTCGAGAGTCGGCAATGCGTAAAATATCCCAAGCCATGAGGGAAGGACAAAGATAATCCTCAACTCCTCAGGAGGCCTTCCAAGCAAAAAAAAAAAAAAAAAAAAAAAAAAAAACAAAAAAAAAAAAAAAAAAAACAAAAAAAAACAAAAAGAAAGAAATAGTTCAAGCAAGAGCTTCAAAAAAAAAGAGGAAGGACTGTCGATCCTCACAATTCAGCAAAAGTCCCCGACGTCTCAAGAAGCTCTCCAATGATCAAAGAGGAGCCTAAATTCTCGCAAGTTCACAAAAGTTATCGATAGCTTGGACTTCCTCTCATCATTACCTTAAAACCAATCCCAAGCCATCCTCTCGCCTTTAGAGGATATTCCCATTACCATTACCCTCGCCTTTGGCCAAAGTCAAAATTTGACCTCTCATTCTTAGAGGCAATCAATCTTCCCCGCCATAGATTTCCCAAACACATCCCTACAAGCCAACCTCTCACTTTAAGAGGTCATAACTTCCAGAATTACCCGATGGCCGATCGAAGCCCGGAAACCCAACTGCAATGCCTGTCGGATAGCAATTTCATCATAATATCTTTAAGATCTAAATCGAATTAACGCTTCATTGCTTGCTTAAATTGGAATCTAATCCATCTTGGTTCAAAATCATCAATCAAAGATTGTGCAAATTCAAATCTGATGTGAGCATAATTCATTTCTACTCCACAAACACTTGCCGTGGATGTCCCACTGGGGCTTCGCATCCGTGTCTTTCATGGACACTCTAGGGGGATATGTTATTCAATCCTCCAAATCCTCAAAATCCCCAAAGGTCCTCAGATCCTCGAATTTCAACATTCGTTCTCTTTTCATTCGGGATAAGCCCGAACTACGGCGACCTGAGCTCTTCATAATGGAGGGAACGTAGGCAACCATCACTGGTCCGGTCGAAATCACAAACAAATCTCAAAAAAAAAAAATCCGGTCTCATCAAGGATCGTCCCTATACACTTTCCGCCCTTCCGAGCTTGATTCTCGATATCAGTTGGTTTTCTCCTTGTGATTAATCAAAATATTTGTTCATATCAGATTTAAGGGTTGAATAACCCGAACATTAACAAAGGGTTTTAAGCAGCCTTGTGATCATCATGAATAAGACAAGTTTTCAAGTGTCTCGACAAGTCTTCTCTCTCTCCATCATAGGGAAATAGAGCCAAACACTGTCTTTCTGTCAGCAGGGGCTTCCATACACTTTTCCACACCTTGTGATGCTTATACTCTCTCAAAAGAGTCAAACCTAAAGCGAGTGTGTATACACAAAATCGGGATTCATTCCCACTTTTCGAAAGATGTGCCCCTGCACGTAAACATTTCTGAGTCTTGTCCATTGGCTGGTTGAATAAGATCCGAAAAGATGGGTGCCTCCTTGGTCACATGACGACTCTGTCTACAAGAAGACGCTCTGAATTTCTTCACGCCGGGCTTGCTAAGCGGTTCTCCTGTGTTCTCTGTATCGCCTCTTCAAGCTGGGGCTTCTATAGTCATCTTTGGGTCCACATTGGTTTCTTCACTACGAGATAGACTCGCCAAGTCGCTTCTTCAAAATCTGGACTTTGCCTACTCAGGATCCGGGGACTTTGTCAAGCTGGTCTTTTGGACCCGAATTTTATCAAGTCGCAAGAAAGAATTTCAACTTCAGAACTTGGTACATAGCAGCTTCCCGTAGTATCGGAATTTGAGATCTGGGTTTCTCCCGGCATTAGCAATTTCATCAAATCATTCCCCGAACAAGGTTTCGGCCAAAGTCACAGCTCACCCAAATGAAAGAAGCTTCACTCATATCGACGTGCCCTAGGGCCTCGGCATCGGCCCAAATGACCAAGAATGAGAGGGAAAATTTCAACCAAGACCCGGGATCCGAATCCATTCTCATCAAAATTGAGGTCCATGTGATACTGTTAACAAAAAACCTCATCAACAACCGCTGTTTAAACCGCGATCGAGGGCTTTCACCCCCCCCCCACTTGCTCAAAATCTGTCTCCAGACACATACATCCCCTCTCATCACCATGCATCCCCACAAAAAAATCTCCCAAGGGCTCATGTAGCATGCACAAAATTTGAATCAATAGGAAAAATCCTAAGTGACTGAAGATCATAAATCATAATTTCCCTGCCAAAAGCTTAGGCTAAGTGCATCTTCGAAAGCAAGTAAATGCATCATCACAATCATTTTTGGCTCTATGCATGCATCTGTCATCGTGAATGTCATGTATGCATCTTCCTCTTCACTAACCAATGCAGGAATTCAAACGTGAAATCAAATCCCCCTTTTCGGTAAGGATGATCTTCACCAAAAGACGACCTCCAATGTCCACAAATGGATGAAAACAGCCCTCAACATCCACAAACATATGAAGACCGCCTCCAGTGTCTACAACTCGGTCAGGGACGCCAAGTTCTCAAAATGCAAATCGGTCAGGGATGCCAAGTTCTCCAATACAAATCGGTCAGAGACGCCAAGCTCTCCAATACAACTCGGTCAGGGACGCCAAGTTCTCAAAATGCAAATCGGTCAGGGACGCCAAGTTCTCAAATACAAATCGGTCAGGGACGCCAAGCTCTCCAATACAAATCGGTCAGAGACGCCAAGCTCTCCAATACAAATCGGTCAGAGACGCCAAGCTCTCCAATACAACTCGGTCAGGGACGCCAAGTTCTCAAATTGCAAATCGGTCAGGGATGCCAAGTTCTCAAATACAAATCGGTCAGAGACGCCAAGCTCTCCAATACAACTCGGTCAGGGACGCCAAGTTCTCAAAATGCAAATCGGTCAGGGATGCCAAATTCTCAAATACAGTTCGGTCAGGGACGCCAAGTTCTCAAATACAAATCGGTCAGGGACGCCAAGTTCTCAAATACAAATCGGTCAGGGACGCCAAGTTCTCAAATACAAATCGGTCAGGGATGCCAAGTTCTCAAATACAATGCGGTCAGAGACACCAAGTTCTCAAAAGCAAGAAGTCCCAATGTGAAGACAAGCTCAACAACCTCTACAAGGTTGACGATCACCAGCAAGATACAGACTCAACCAAACTCCTCCTTCAGGTCAAAATGCCTCCAAAGACAAAGAAATCGTCGGCGAAACCGTCCCACGAACGGCAACCTAACAACTCTTCATCAACATCAGCCGTAGCCTCGCTCCTTCCTAAGCAGCCTTCTGTAAGCACAACACAGGTATGAAAGCATATCTTAGTCAACTACTTTTCTAAAAGAACATTATCATCAAATCTTAGGGTGACTTCCCAAAAATAGTCAAATCTTAGGGTGACTTCCCAAAATAGTCAAACCTCGGGTGACTCCCAAATACCGTCAAACCATCAAAGACCATCCCCAGCAGTTTTCGAACTACGTCCAGGCTTGATTCCCACTCAGGATACGTAGGCAGCCTACCCTAGGTCCAGCCGCTTGACCAACACGGTCACCCTTTTTTCCCGATAATCATCATAAACTCTAATCTTCCCATGCAAGAATGCCCTCAAACAGTCTCCCTCAACCCCGACTTAGGATCATACTCCTGAACTAGGTCCCCATTTAGGTTCATACTCCTGAACTGAAACCCCGACTTAGGATCATACTCCTGAACTAGGTCCCCATTTAGGTTCATACTCCTGAACTGAAACCCCGACTTAGGATCATACTCCTGAACTAGGTCCCCATTTAAGTTCATACTCCTGAACTGAAACCTCGACTTAAAATCATACCCCTGAACTAGGTCCCCATTTAGATTCATACTCCTGAACAAAACCTCGATTTAGAATCATACTCCTGAACTAAGTCCCCATTTAGGTTCATATTCCTGAACTAAAATCCACCAAAGGACCATCCATCCCAAACCGTCAATGGGAAACATTTCAAATCAAGGTTCGAGGCACCTAAAACGCCATCTCCAAGGTTCGAGGCACCTAAGACGCCATCATCAAGGTTCGAGGCACCTAAGACGCCATCATCAAGGTTCAAGGCACCTAAGACTCCATCATTAAGGTTTGAGGCACCTAAAACGCTATCACACACAACACTAGGAAAAGCGATAAAACGCAATCATCCCCTAATTCGACAAACCAAAACAATAGGGAGACTTCCCCAAAATAGTCAGACCTTAGGGTGACTTCCCAAAAATACGGTCGGACATGTAAGGCGACTTCCCAAAAATAGTCAAACCATAGGGTGACTTCCCAAAAATAGTCGATCTTAGGGTGACTTCCCAAAATAGTCGATCTTAGGGCGACTTCCCCAAAACAAATCAAAACCTTAGGGTGACTTCCCAAAAAAGTCAAATCATTAGTGGCGACTTCCCAAAAATAGTCAAACCATAGGGTGACTTCCCAAAAATAGTCAGATCTTAGGGTGACTTCCCAAAAATAGTCAGATCTTAGGGCGACTTCCCAAAAATAGTCAGATCTTAGGGCGACTTCCCCAAAACAGTCAAAACCTTAGGGTGACTTCCCAAAAATAGTCAAGCCATAGGGTGACTTCCCAAAAATAGTCAGATCATAGGGCGACTTCCCAAAAATAGTCAGATCTTAGGGCGACTTCCCCAAAAATAGTCAAATCATAGGGTCAAAGACCCGAGCTACGACTGGCTTGATTCCTCTTAAGGATACGTAGGTAGCCTATCATTAGGTTCAGCCATCCGACCGAAAATGGTCATTTATATCCCCAGCAGAGCGGACACACAATTTCAGCCATCCGACCGAAAATGGTCATGTCTTATCCCCAAAGAAGTTTCTTTCCAAAGAATCGATCGCAGAACTCGCTCATCAGGTTCGAGGCACCTAAAACGCCATCATCTCCAGGGTCAAAGGCCCGAACTACGGGCGGCTTGATTCCCATTCGGGATACGTAGGTAGCCTATCGCTAGGTTCAGCCACTCGATCACTTGATCACTCGATCACTTGATCATCCCGTCAAATTTGGAGCCTTATTCTTATCGACGACCCCGCTTCCTTCGAAAGCGCCGTCGCCGAGGGGCTACTGTAAGTGCTCCAATTTGAGTCGTTAGTATTTTCGTTAGAAAATTAACGAAAGTTTTAACATTACTAACATTTCTAACAATTCCTAACTTCTCTAACAAAGTGAGGGTAAAGTGGGCATTTCCATTTAAGGTTAAACCAAGAAAAGAATCTCAAAAAGCAAAAGAAATTGGAAAAATCCGAATTAAGAAAGTTGAAAAACAAGAATCGCCTTGAATTTTCGAAAATATTCCTCCTGTCCAACATGCCTACACCGTAGCAGATGAACAAGGCACGCGTCGAACCCTATCCGCGCGGATATGATTGACACTCACAGGTGTCCTATAAATTGAACCCTCCTCTCTCAGCTTACGTAACACAATTTGATCACAAAGAACGAAACTCGCGAATATAGAGAGAAAACAAAGTGGGAATCCTTAGATTGCCACCATTTTCTCTTGAATCTTTCCCAATCTCACTCCAAACACAAATCCAAACACCAAACCTTGATACTCCTCAAGCCAAACACCAAATCTTGATACTCCTCAAGTCAAATTCCAAGCCTAGGAAGATAGGGTGTCACCATTGGTAAAGCCCTCCTTCTCAAAACCCTAAAATTCTCTTTTAACTTCTTGTTCATCTTGTTCTTCTTACTTGGATCTACTTGATGTCTAGTTTAACTTAAGTTTTGACCTAAGATGGTCATCTTGAAGTTCATCTTCATGAATGACCATCTCAAATGGTCTACATTTTAAATCTCCAAATTGATTTTTCTCTTTAAATTCATCTTTACAAAGATCCCCTTTCCCTTTGCAAAGGATATGTTTAAACCCCATAAATTCCCCAAGGATGACTTGAATATGATAACCACTTGACACAAGGTAGTGGAATCAAGTCTAGGGATGAAAATGGGGTGAACATAGATGCAAATCCCCCAAAAATCACATTTTCCCTCAAGAACATCTTGCTGTCCAGTAGCATTGTTCTGAGAACTCAGTCCATTTCCCTATTTTTTGGACCCAGTAAAACTTGGAATTTGGTGTTGACTACAAAATACTTTTTGTAGCCAACATCCAGAGCTTTCCAAAAATATTTTTACTTTATTTTTTTCGTGAGTAAAACTCCATTTTTCAAATTTTCTTTTAAAGGTCAGTTCATCAGTCTCTGGAAATCCAGATTTCAGATCTGAGATTTCCAGAAGGTTTTGACCCCTCAAATCATCTCTAAAATGAAAAGTTATTTTACATAAACCTTTTTTAAGGTGTTTTGAACATTTTTCATTCCAGGACTTTTCCCAGGTTCTGGAGTTTTCAAGCCCTAAAGTCCATTTCAAAGTCAAGGGTCAACTGCCTTTTTCATTTTGGCAGAAATGGTTTTCAACTTCCAAAAATCTTTTGAGTTCCAAATCTCAACCCAAAAATCATCCAAAAAATCATGGGATCAGTTTAAAGCCTTAAAAAGAGTTCCCAATTTTTACTTACCTCAGTTTCAACTTATTTTGGCCAAAACACACACACACACACACACACACACAACAAAGGATTTTGAATGTTTGGAAGACTCATTTTTACGAGGCGTTCCGGGTGCACACTAACGTACTTCCCGGCACGTAACGTGACCTCCGAACCTAAATTTCTGATCTCGGGCTTTTTTCAAAGTTTTGGCCCTTAAAACAAAAATGGCGTGGCGACTCCGTTTGATTTTCAAAAAAAATCGGGTACTGTTTCGAGGTAAGGTTTCGTCTTTGCTCGATTTGGTCTTTTAAGGAGTTGGTTCCTGATTGGGATTTGTTGCGGGCTGCCGCGAAGTCCTGGGATGTTAGGAGGCATGTGTACTGTTTCTCCTACAATGAAATGGTGCCCACTTTTGAGGATTTTCGGGCTTTGATGGGGGGGACCGGAGGTGGAGGCCATCTCGCTTCCTTTGATGGGTGGTGCTGCTGTGAGCGTGAAGCTTGCAGGCTTTCTTCGTACTTCGTTGGAAGAAGTGCAGGGCATGATCCTTGATTCGGGTCATATCGACATTTTTGAGCTGCCGGAGCGGTTCATGGCTGATGATGAGAGTGATGTCTCTTGGGACGCATTTGCCCTGTGCGTGATGGCGACGCTTTTCCTGGTCAGCTCCCTTGGCATTTGCGATGGTGCTTTGCTAGATGTGGTAGGGCACCGCAAAGGCCGAGAGGATATTGTCCCGTTGGTGCCGGGGGAGACTCTTCATGGTATCGACCGTTTGGCGACCGGGGATCGTTTCATGAGAGGGGAAGCCCCGCTTTGCTCACCTTGTGGCCGCGAGAGAGACTTCAGCCATGCCCGAGGCTCCGACGTCGTTTAGCCCGTGGTCATTTGCTCGCCGACCTCTTGTGTTGGATATGGATCAGTCCGCTTTGGGAGAGATGGATGGCACAGCCTTGGTACGCATCGAGATCCGCCGGTGGGTTCCGCACCGGGAGGATTGAGACTAGGAGGGTCTTGCAGGAAGGGTCCTATGTCGTCGAGTTCCAGGTTTGTCGTGGTCCTCCTTCTATATTCCGTCGCTTGTTTCACGGCGCTTTGGGATGAAGCAGAGCCTTTGTTGGTGGGATGACCTTGCCACCGTGAAGGTAGTTCCTCTTTGTATGGCGCTTCTGTGTGCCTTCTTGTATTTTCCGAGGGTATGGAAGTATTCCGCTTTCCCTCCCGCGGTTCTCCTTAGACGTCTGGGAGCGTTGTATTGACGACTCGCACTCCGGCCCGGTATGAGCAACAGTGTTGGGCCCCAAGTGGTCTTGGAGAGTAGGCGTGTAGCGATTCTGGGACCCTATTGCCGTAGTAGCTATTGCCTTAGGAGTGCCGAAGCCTGGTCTCGACCCTTCGATGTGACGGGAGACACTTTGTTTGACTACGAGACTAGAGTTGACCGACCGACAGGAGAGGTCCTCTTTGCGGACTCGCAGGGAGGAGATCCGAGCCGAAGCACGGGCGAATGAAGCCCCGAGAGCTACCGGATTGTTTGACTCTACGGGGAGGACCCCGATCTCTGACCGAGAGACGCAGAGTTGGTTCACGTGGAGCGAAAGAAGACTCGCCGGGGACGAGGGAAGAAAGGAAAGAATGGCGAGGGGACAAGCGCAGACGGCGCGGAATGACCTCCTAGGTATCCATTCATTGCATTGCAAACACATTATTAGTTAAATGTATTAAGTCAGTCTTTTAGCATGTTGTGAACTTGAGAGTAGACCGTGCTTGAACTCATCAAGAAATGTTGTAACCAAGTTAGTGATTTGTGATTTACTTTTAAAGCTTTGTCGAGACGCAAGATCTCTTGTTTGCCTTTGTTTCTTTTGTGCACTTTGTCGGCGTCCGTCCTTGGACTTTTCGTTGCATTTGCGGATCAAGCGGTCAGGCCATGACGGCAATCCCTTTTGCTTAGGCTTTGTGCTTGGCCGAGAGGTTGAGTGATCTCCTCGACAAGTCGCTTTGACGGTCTTTTTCGCAAATTTTCCTTGCCTCTTGTGCAGTTTCTGCTCTTGACTCTTTTTTTTTTGCAAAGTTTCTTCTTGAGCTTCTTTTTTATTATTTTTTGTGAGCCCTTGCTCGAGCTCTCTTTTTTTTTTTTTTTTTTTTTTTTGTGAGCCCTTGCTCGAGCTCTTTTTTTTTATTGAAGCGCGTGAGGGCGAAGACAAGCCCCCGGCTTGGAAGCGCATACATGAGCCGGCCGTTTGATGCCGAGTGACCCTCGAATGTCCTTTGATGTTGCCGCCGTCGTTTGACTTGGTCAAGGTGACTCGTTGGGGCGTGTTCTTGAAAAGTGCGTAGCTTGATGGAGGTCTTGATTGACATTCAAACTTTTGACTTTTTGTGTATTTTTAGACCGGACCAATTAAGGTTGCCTACGTTCCTGACTAGAGGGCTCAGGTCCGCGTAGTTCGACACTACATGGAGTGCCAAGAGATGCACAGCTTGTTCTTCTTCAGCGAAGTATCTCGCGAAGTTTGCTTCCGTTGACTGGATTCATGAAGGGATTGCCGTCTAGGTCCTGTCGGCCCTCACGGCGCCTTCTGAGAAGATCTTTTCAACCACAAAGGGCCGATCCATGTGGGTTCCCATTTTCCCAGCTGGGTTAGTTCGAGTGGGAGGCTTTTCTTTGAGTACAAGGTCGCCTTCCCCGATGTCTCGGGATTTGACTTTCTTGTCGAAAGCTCTAGCCATCCCGCTTTGATAGGCTCCTGACGTGTTCCATGGCCTTTAGTCGTCGCTCGTCTAGCGCAGCCAATTCGTCGTGTCGGCCAGAGCCATTCAACCTCGTTGACATCATTTTCCAAAGAAGACTCGGAGTGAGGGAATTTCTAGTTCAATGGGAAGGACTCGCTTCCATCCCGTATGTCGTGGCGAATGGGGTTTCTCCCATGGCTGTTTCCGACCGATGTGCGGTAGCCCCAAAGTGCAAGGTGCAGCCTTCTCGGGCCAATCTCGTCCTCGGGTGGTCATTTTTCGGATGATCCGTTCGAGGGTTTTGTTTGCCGCTTCCACGGCGCCGTTTGTTTGTGGCCGGTAGGGAGAAGATTTGTGGCGTGTGATCTTGAATTCAGCCAGCCCGTCGAATTCCCCTCAAAGTGTGAACCATTGTCTGATATGACCTCATTTGGGATGCCGTATCGGCAGATGATGTTTTCCTTGAAGAACTGCGCGACCTTCTTGGAGGTGAGTACCTTGTAGGACTTGGCTTCGACCCATTTGGTGAAGTAGTCGATGGCTACTAAGATGAACTCGTGACCGTTGCCGCCGGGCGGAGCGATTTTCCCGATGACGTCGATTCCCAAGTGGCAAATGGCCAAGGTGTAGTCATGCAAGAGAGATCGTGAGGAGGTAGATGATTGAGGTTGGAGAACCGTTGGCACTTGTCGCAGCCTTTCTCTGACAAAGTGGATGCAACCCGCTCCATGGAGATCCAAGAGTAGCCCATCCCGAGAATGATTTGCATCGTGGCTCGCGTTCATGCTGGGACCGCAAGCCCCATTGTGGACTTCTGTTCATGAACTTGTTTGCTTCTTCTTGGCCGATGCAATGTAGGAGTGGCCCATGGTAGCGTTTCTTGTATAGCATGTCCCCGAGGATGACGAAGTGAGAGGTGAGGCGTTTTAGGGCCATGACGCTCTTGGTTTTGACCCCTTCGTGTGTGGGTCTTCCTTGTTCATGAAGGTGGTTTCCCGTTCTTGAGGTATTGGAAGATCCGGTTATACCATGGCTCATTGACGGGCTTAGGTTCCGGTTCGATCTCACAACAAGAGGGCGTGAATTTCCTTTCGCCCGACTTTGAAGGGTTTGATCGCTTTTCCTTCAGTGGATTTCCACGAGGGAAGCCAAGGTGGCTAAGGCATCTCGCAAACCCGTTTCGGTCTCTTGGCAAGTAGTGGAAGGTGACCTCTTCGAATTGTGTGATGAGGTCCTCCATGCAGTGCATGGTAATTTTGCAAGCCCGGGTCTATGGTTTTCCACTTGTTGGAGACTTGGTTGATGATCAAGGCCGAGTCCCCATAAACTTCGAGTTTCGGACATTCCTCTCGAGTGCGGCTTGTAATCCAAAGCGCAGCTTCATATTCGGCGGCATTGTTGGTTACCTCGAAATTGAGCTTTATAGCAATTGGGGTGTGCTCGCCCTGGGATCTACCAAGAGCATACCGATGCCGTTTCCTTTTTGTTGGCCGCTCCGTCGAAGAACAAGCTTGCCATTGGTTTTCGCCTTCGATTACGAAGATTCCTTCGTCCTGGAAATTGTGGTTCGGGGCCTCGAGCCTCGTCGATTGGGAAATCGCCGGCTTGTTCAGCCATGGCCCGTCCCTTGATTGACTTTTGGTTTACGTACTTGATGTAAAATTCCGCTAGGAAGAAAGACCATTTGGCGAGCCTCATTGACAGAGATGGTTTGTCGAAGAGGTACTTGATCGGGTCCATTTTGGAAACCAAGTGTACCGTGTGCGACCGCATGTAGTGCCGTAGTTTCCCGACAACCCATACCAGAGCCGCGCAGTTTTCTCGAGGGCCGAGTAATTGAGTTCGCCGCCTTGAAATTTTCGACCGACGAAGTAGATGGCGTTTTCAACTCGTGACTCCTTCTTTTCTTGACAGAGCATGGCTCCAACCGGTGTCGGCCACAGCTAGGTATAGCAACATAGTGGCTTTTCCTCGTGGGGAGGACAGAGAATCGGAGGACTCACAAGGTATCCTTTTATTTTCTCAAAGGCATCTTGGCATTCTTAGTTCCATTCGCTGTCGGCGTTCTTCTTCATCGCTTGAATATTGGCTCGCACATAGAGGTCAATTGGTTGACGAAGCGACCGATATACCGTAGGCGGCCCATGAAGCTTTTCACCTCTCGTCTCGAGTTTGCGGTGGTCTCATTTCGATGATAGCCTTGATCTTTTGAGGATCAACCTCGATGCCTCTCTCGGTGACCATGTATCCCAAAACCTTGCCTCGCTAACCCCAAATGTGCATTTGGCAGGTTAAGCCTCATTGAGTGCTTTCGAAGGCGATTGAAGAATTTTCTCAGTTGTGAGGTGTTGTCCATCCGATCCCTTTGAGTGGATGATCATGTCATCGACGTACACTTCGATCTCTTTGTGGATCATATCGTGGAAGAGGGCGGTTGCCGCCCGTTGGTAGGTAGCCCCGCCGTTCTTTAGTCCGAACGGCATTACCGTGTAGCGCAGGTTCCCCGTGGGGTTGTGAAAGCTGTCTTTTCTTGATCTTCCTCGGCCATCTTGATTTGATTGTAGCCGGCAAACCCGTCTACGAAGGACTTGACTTCGAAATTGGCTGTAGTGTCCACCAACATGTCGATGTTGGGTAGTGGAAAATCGTCCTTGGGACTTGCTTTGTTGAGATCTCGGAAGTCCACGCAATGTGCATTTCTTTTCCATTGGCCTTGGTAACCGTGACGATATTGGAGAGCCATGTGGGGTACTCGATCACCCTGATGAAGCCAACGCGGAGCATTTTTTCGATCTCCTCTTTGACTTGTAAAGACCATTGTGGCTTGATTCGGCGTAGCTTTTGCTTGATGGGCTTGGCCTCGGGATTCAAGGGAATCCGATGTTCTACAATGTTTGGATCTAATCCCGGCATGTCTCGGTAAGACCAAGCGAACACGTCCATGAATTCTTTCGAGCAAAGGCAATCATTATGCGCTCTTGCTCGTGCCGGTGAAGAAACTTCCGATTTGCGTCTCTTTTGGCTCTTCAAATAGCTCCCAAATTCACTTTGGTTAAAACCTCCTCGGCAGCTTGGGCCCGGTTTTTCTCTCGTTTGACAACATGCTTAAAGATGTGCTTAATGTATTGTTCGTTTAATGTGTCTGCGTCTTTATCAAGTGAATCGTTATGAACTGTTTGTGTGTTAGTTAATTTATCGCTGTTAAAGATGCAAATGAGAGGATACTGAAAGATCGAAGCATTCATTAAGAGCATACGGGAATACATTATTGGCAATGAGTTCGTAATCTTCTCGGCGCGAGGCCATCGATGACTTGAGAGACTCAAATTCAAAGATAATGGACTCGTGGATGAGTTTTGACACTAGACTCTAGGACTCGAGGGGTCGACCAAGTTGTTCGATCATGTCCTTTTTGGCCGGCAGCTGGTCCGAGAAGGTGGCCCAGCTTATTGAGTGGCAAAATGAGCTTGATAGGAGATGGGGCTTGAAGGGCTTTATGTCACCGTTCCCGATCATTGCTATCACAGAGTTATCGAAACAAAATCGATTAGATCTCGGCATCTCGATTTCTTCTTTTCAAGAGCAGTGTGGAGCAAAGGGGCTCGTCCCAAGCATCGTCCTCATGAGTCTTTTGCTTTTGTCTTGGGCATTACTAGCTCGAATGCGTACTCGTCCCGCTTGTTGAGGGCATGAGTGTTGGACAGAGAGTTTTTCGAGTTCTTCGCCAAAGAGGGAGTTTTCCCGAACCAAAATTCGTTGTGAATAGTGGTGGTCATGGATCCCCGTAGAGGCGGTGTGTCGAGAAATGCTCTTCGGACGGGATTTGGCTTGAGGCCTCTGAATCTTGCCAGGTTCTGCTGGAGCTTGTCCATGTTTGTCGGCCAGCTTTGTTTGGCATTGATCGGCTCTGTTCCCTTTTCTGGATCTTCCTCCAAGTTGCCGGCCTTCTTTGCGAAGTACTTGGTCATGTCAAAGCTGTAAGGACGAAGATCGGAGATTGCGTGTACGCCTCTTTTGTTATCTGCGGAGCGTTTTCGTGCAACTCACTTGTCCTCCGCAATGTGTTTGGGAGTAGGAGAGTATCCCAGGCCGTGCAGGGTATTCTGTTCTTTGATATTGATGATCTGTTGAGTGCCCTGATGTCGTTTTCCCAAACCGAGCCCCGGGATGTAGTTCATGTGCTTCATCATTTTCATCATGGGAGGGATCTTGTCCCAAATCAAAGGCAGGTCTATGTGGCACACTTGGGCCTTTGGGCTTTCGATGGTGAACCCTGTTAGCATCATGCCATCATCGTCGGGTTTGATCTCTAAGACCGGGACGCCGTTTGTGTCGGTCCTTTCGTTGACTACGCTATCACCGTAGATGATGGTAAGATCTGTTCCTTGGACGAACTTTACGCACTGATGGAGAGTGGATGCCACCCCATTGATCCGGTGTAGCCAAGGGCGCCCCAAAATGGCAGCCGAAGGTGATCGGGATGTCGATGACTTGGAAATCCGTCGGGACCATTTGTTTTCCGAACCACAAATTCAAGGTGGCTATTCCCAAGACTCGGGCGGGATGTTGAGTCGTATGCCTTGATTGCTCGAGTCGAGGGCTTTAGATCGCTGCTTTGATCCCTAGCAAATCCATCATTTTGGCCTGGAAGGACGTTCACGGATGATCCCCCATCTACCAAGACCCGTAGGAGACGACGCTCGTCCGGTTGAACTATGTAGAGAGGCTCATTGTGGTCGCCCCAAATTTTGGAAGGTCGAGCTCGTGAAAGTGATGATATTGCCGTAATTGACGTTGCCAATCATCCGAACCGCTTCATCAGTGTCACCGTGATGGGAACCATGGTCCGGGCCAGGCTTTCTTCCAACTTGAGCTTGTGCGGGTAAGATGAAGTGAGTAGGGACCAGAGCGAGATGTTAGCCTCGAGTGCGCTTGAGCCGTGTCAAGACAGGATCTTCGGCCTTTGGGTCCAAGGTTTCGGCTTCTTTGGCGTAGGGTCCCTTTTCGCCCGTGGCTCGTGTATGGCCGGCCTTTTGTCCGTCCGTGGAGGATTCACTGGGATTTGACCGGAACGTGTCGAACATTCACCTCTGGACTTATGGTTTTGCTTGTCTCTCCCATTTCGTAGTGGGAGGAGCCTCGATTGGCGTAAGGCCGTATCCGCGCATTTCAATTCGTTCACCGTCATAGCCTTTTACCGAAGCATCAATAGTGGCTTTGAGATCTTCCCAAGACAGGGGTTGGATTATCTCGACCTTCAGCCTTCGGTGGCGGTGCGAAGCTCGTCCCCACTGATCATGGAGCGTACATTGCCATGGCCTTGTGCAGAGCTAGGCTTGCCGGAGTAGATGACATAGTAGTCAAACTTTCCCGAGGGTTCTCCAAGGGTTCCGACTGTGGGATCACCGGATTCATACCTCTTTTTCAGTTTTTGTTGAGAAGATAGCTTCTTCTTTCTTCGAGGACGGCCCTCATTCATTTCATCCTGAATTCCATTTCCGTGCACAAGCACCGCAATCGCGCACGTCCCACCGATGTGTTCGTTGTTCGGCGGTGGTACCTGGACCTCGTGAGGCCGGATGGGCGGGCTTTCCTCCGGAAGGTCTTGTGGCCTTACGTCATAACCGCATGGCTCGTATGAGGGCAACAGTTGACTTCGGGAAACAATGAGAGACGTTAGAGGCCGTAGGGAGCACCATGACTTGGGAAGCCCTGTGTAGTGGGGTGGCTAATGTTCCGAAGTGGTGCATGGCACCTTCGATCCAGGCTTGTTGCTCACCTTGACGTTTCTCAATGGCCACGAGGACCTGCCAAACCTCTTCCAATGTTGGGAAATTTCTTGGGGGTAAGGTCCCGTTCTCATTGTTGTTATCCACCGACTTGGCCAGCGGGGAATTGACGGACCGTCCCGGTGACAAAGCCGGGAAGGAGGTAGGACCTTGCTGTTTTGACACCGGAGACGGGTTCCTGGGTACTCTCGACCACTCTCTCGTTAGCCGGAGGGGGTGACGGGCAAGGTTTAGACACAGGAATGGCCTAACGGGATAAAAGGGGAAAGCTCACGTGGCATGCGGTTTCCGTTTCTTTTATTTATGATTTTTTTGTTGTTTTAATTTACTTAAAACATGTTTTCTCGTAATCCTAGGTAGGTTGGAAAAGATTGCTCTTCTTTTCGCAACTATGCTAGATCCCGGGTCACGGAGACCATCCGTGCGGCTATAAGCCCCTCGTTTTGCACCCGTATTTCGACATCCCAGGTGGACACCTGTGCGAGGGTCCTATAGTGCAAGCGGTTTCCACCGACCTAAAAGAAAAAATCGAACCTAAGGACCGAGCCTGTCATGTTCGTTTTGATGCAGTAGCCATGTGAATAGTGAACCGAGCCGGCCACTAAGTCAAGATCGGGTCAAGAGTTCGGCATGACCTTCTCTTTACTTGCTTGCGCAAGGGATCCGTGATGTTAGGCGTTGGTGGGTCATATTGTCATGGCCGACGTATCAAAGGCGTGATGACATGGTGTCATGTGAGCATGGATGTATATCCGGACGGAACATCGTCTGGGTGTAGCTTCGGAAATCAAGATCAGTCAAGATTTTAGCATGACCTTTTCATCGCTTTGCTTGCGCAAGGGATCTTGAGTTCCGAGCCCCGACTCAAAGATGGCCGGCATGGTATATGTATCCAGGCCGTATGACACGGACCGGGTAAAACCAACCGAGTCCGGACAGAGTGTGACTCAAGACTCAAACGTGTGGTTGACGCCTGCTAGGATGGGATGTTTGGAATGATCCCGTGCGCGTCCAAGAGGCCTAGGAAGACCAAACGGATCGCAACCGAGACCACTCCGGTTGAGGGTTGTAGTGTGCAGATCCGAGGCGGCAAGCGCGTAGCGTGCGGTGTAACCGAGGCAGCAGTGCGAGTAGTGTGCGGTCTCTAAAATTCTTTTTCTGAGTAAAACAGAAGTTTTTGAAGAATTTTAAATGTATGCACAGATGTATATTGATGCATTTTTTTGTATTTTTATTTTTTTTTGTAAAATAAAAAGTAAAGCACGTGCACACACACACAACAGTTAAATGAAGGGGTAAAATGAAAGTTTGACCCTCATCATCGTTTTAAAAATCTTTTGTTTGTTTAAAAGTTTTTAAAACAAAATGTCCCCAGCGGAGTCGCCAACTGAAATTACCCGGATCCGAGAGGCAGCGCGATCGCGCCCCGGCATCTGGCATCTTTCGCGTTGGGGCGGTTTGTCTCGCCGTTTTGTTTTCGCAATTTGTAGAGTCGCCACGCCGTTTTTATTAAGCCCAAAACATTGAAAATGGGGCATCAGTTTAAAGATAATTTTAAACTGTTTTTGTGTGATGAGATTTTGAGTTCGAAGGTCAGATGACTCCTCGGGAAGAGAATATTAGAATATTAGAGCTCACCCGAGTCTCCTCGTAAAACGAGTCTTTCGGATACCCCTAATATCCTTTAAAATGTTGTGTGTGTGTGTGTGTGCTTTTAAAAATGCATGCTGTATCGGATGTCTACATTGTATGCTATGTATTGAAATGTATTGAAATAGTAATGGAAGGAAGCCTTACCAATGTTGGTTCGTGTCTGTCTTCCGCTGATGAATAGTGTTTGAGGTCGGAGTAGCGTTCCGGTACGGATCGGGATTGCTTCGGGAGATGTCGGTTGTCTGCGGACAGAGTTTCGACGTGAGTTGAGTTTGCAGGCTGCGTTCGGGCAGAGGTTCGGCGTGCGTGGGGATCGTCGGGATCACTCGGACAGAGGTTCGGCGTGCTTTGGGGTGGCAGGAGTCACTCGGGCAGAGTTTCGGCGTGGTTTGGGATCGCCGGTTTGACTCGGAAAGAGCCGGGACACCGTGAAAAGACCAGGCAAGGCCTCGGAGTACCACGAGGGGCCTCAGAGTACCTCGAGAGTGCCTCGGGCAGCGGGAGCGTCGCGGAGCGCTCGGGAGAGGCTTCGGAGCACCTCGAGGGGGCTCGGAAGGCCTCGGAAGGATCCGAAAGGGGCCGGGAATGCCTCGGAAGGACTTAGAGGGGAAGCCAGAAGGCCTAGGGAGGAAGAGAGAAGTGGGAGGTGTGTGAAAATGAGGAGGGGGAGCCCTCTATTTATAGTGCCAGATTTGGTGCAAAGAGGTCCGTACGGACCTCCCTGGTAATCCAGACTTTTGGTTTTCCTCGATTTGAGGGAATCTGTGATGATGGAGGAATATTTGCAATTATGATGTTCCCTGTGCAATAAGGTCCGTACGGACCAAGTTGACATGCAAAGAGGTCCGTACGACCAACTCGCAGGGGTAATCATTTTCCCTGGATTTGAGGGAATATTGTGGACTTTAAGAGGATTCGAATTATTAAAGCAAAGAGGTCCGTACGGACCATTATTGCTTTTCTAATTTCCTCGAAAATTCCCAAAAGGTCCTTTTTGTCCCTTTATCCTGTAAAGGCTCCTCCCTTGGTTTGGCTGGGGGTTTTGAGAGGGTTTTGAGTGCCAGGGGTCGTCGAGACTGCGTTGATGAGTCTGCGGTGCTTCCCGTGTGTTTGAAAGGGTGTGATCCAGATTGGGGTACTTACAACTGTGTTTTGGCTTTGGGAAAGGGTATGAATATTTGTGGTACTTTTGGTGAAAAGGCTCGGATAGAAAGTTTGGATGATAAGGTACGGGCCTTGAGATGTTCCTTGACAAGTCGTTTATTGACGGCTTCTTCCGTGGTTCCATTGCTTTTGGATCGTCGTCTTTCATTGGGGAAGAGAGAATTTGAATATAGCATAAGGGCTTATGATGTGCTTCTGCCTTTGCTTTGACCGCTCCATTGTTATCGATAACCTCCATTCTTTGAGCTTTAATTTTGCCCATCTGTCAAGCTTCTGATTGGCGGTGCTGGTTCCTTGGCCTCATCATTTTTTTATTATTTATTTATTTATTTATTTATTTGAAGCTCCTGCTTGGGATTTTTTCTCTTTTTTTTTTGAAGCACTTGAGGACGAAGGCAAGTATCTGCTTGAACTTTCTTGATGCACGTGAGGGCGAAGGCAAGCCCCTAGGTTGTTGTCGACATGGGGTCAATCTTTTGATGCTGAGTGACCTTTTGTTGTTCCTTGATGTTGCCGCAGTCATTGACTTGGTCAAAGTTATGGTGGGGACATGTTTTGGAAAGTGTATGGTTTGATGGAGGCCTTTGTGAGGTAAGAAAAGTAAATAGGGATGGCATTAGTTGACTTTCTCACACCAATTAATTAAAATTTTAATCATTTCAAGAGATTATTTGTTGAGCAGCGCGAGTGATCATTTAAAATAAAACCATTTCATTAAATGTAATGTATGTGTGCAAATAATGTCTCGAGTCTAGCGAGAAAAGAAAAAAGTATATAAAAGTTAGACATTTAACTACTATGTCCAAAATGGACTAAAACAACAAATGTCCAGGAAGGACTTATGTGAAAGAGAAAAATACTAGAACCTACGAAGGTTGACTAAAAGACTTTTCATCTTTTAATTTAATTTAAGGATGGGTAGCCCCTAGTCTAGCTACTCTTTGTTGTTGGATTGCCAGGATGCTTGAGCTTTCCATTTTCTGTTAACTTCTGACTTCCATACCGCAGACCGAGGCAGTGATCAGTTATGTGCCCACGATACTGGTGGAAGTGGAGGGATTTGAGGTCATGGAGCAGCTGGAGCAAATACAAGTTGTCCAAAGTAATGGGTTGGAAAAGTCACGGGGATGAAACTTGATGACTGAGCATATTGATGGAAGGAAGTGAATATGGGAGGATTTTGATGGTTATCTAGATTTGTTGGAGAGGGTCCAGCGCTGCGCTGGTTGTTTTGAGTGAAAGTGGTAGAACCGATTTCAAACCTTTCTGTTCGGACCAATTGTGGGGCGCCAGGAGCTTCTTGACCTGTACTATTCTGAGGAGGAATACCCGATTGCTGTGGCTGCATCATTCCAGACTGTTGCTGGGAAGACCCAAAGTGATTTTTACCAAACTGCGGAGGCATCCCGACTTGATGTGGCATTCCAAAGTCACCGAAAGGTTGACGTCGTTGTCTAGGAGGACCATTATAAACATAGCTTGTTTGCATTGGCCCACTAGGGCACTCGAGCTCGCCTTCTTTAATCAACCCCCGAATTGCCTTTCTCAAAGCTATACAGTTGTTGGTTGTGTGGCCATGATGATTGTGGTAATGGCAGTGCTTGACTACGTCCAAGTTGGCATTGGGGATTCTGGGCTTGTAATTCTTCATGGATTTGAGGAGACCTTGCTCTACTAAGTTCTCAAAAACCTTACTCAAAGGTATCCCAAAGTTACCATAGTATCGCCGGTATTGCTGTCTTCGCGGATCACTGCCTCCCGACGTACCCTATTCAGGAACATAACTACCGTCACTTATCACTTTTCTACCTTTATCAGTAAATGGAGCGTCATGTGGATCAACAAAAGCATTGAAACTACTAGTGACCGCAATAACACTTGCATCAGAAGTTTGGTGAATTTGATAAGGGGACTCGCTAGATCTGGTGGGCAGAGATGGAAAGCCTGAAACAACTGGATTTGCCTCATCACACTCAAGTGGATATTGGGGCCTTAGGACGTAACCATATGGCTCGAATTGATTGTGTGAAGACAGAGCGTAAACTGGCAGGTACTGTTGAAACTTATGAGGGAATTGAGACTGCAGAGCAGTTGGAGCTGATGGAGAATGCTGGAAATATTGGGTTTACGAAACTATCGGAGCTAGATCGCATGGATTTCGAGCGAACTGAGCGGTAGGAACAAATGGATGTTGAGGATACGTCGGGCTTGCTGAAATGATGACAGAACTCTGTCGGCTCGTGTGGGCTTGCGGTATCACAGGGGCAAGCAGGCCTTGAGAATTGACGGAAGCAAGGTGACCTAGATTCGACTGCTGAGGAGGAGAAGTAGTAGAAAGTGAAAGTGTATGGCCGTACCCCAATATGATTGGAATTATCATTATACTCAAGAATCGAGAAAGCATTGAACAATAACAAGTCGACAAGGACCATGACTTGTGTTCAATATAACATCGTGAGACAAAAGGGATAAATGGAAGTACACCGTTGGAAACGTGAACTCTTACGTTACATCATTTGGGTAGACATAATGGCTTGCTAGAGTCCGCTTATGTCTTATGAGGTTCGATATGATCGATCTCATTGCCAACATGATGTAATCCTATTGGGTCACACACAACTAGAATGAATTGGTTAAAACGGAGGAAGAATGATTGAGAGGCACAGAAAATGGCTACTTATGTCACGCGACATATCAAGCCAATGGCTTGATATACCGCGCGACATAATAAGCCAATACGTGGTATTGACAGCCTGTCTCTCCTAATTTGATTAGAAGAGGTATTTACACTATTTGTAGTATAAATACAGGGTTCTGTCGTACCTAAAACCCTAGCCGAAATTTTAAAGCAAAATTCACAATCAAATTCTCTCAATATTCTTCAAGGTTTAGATCTAGCAATCGACAAGAAATTGTTCTTGGATTCATTCGAAGGTGTGGATACCAAAAGAGGGTCTTCGCTCGTTCATCGATCAAGACCTAGAGTCCAAGCAAGTTGAAGAACGAAGTTTGTGATTCAATATCACATAATCAAATCGTTCGATAGCTCAAGACCGGAAAGCGTTTCAAGGTTGGTTTAATTCTATTTCATTGATATTCAAATTAATTGTATAGAACGGATCCTAGGGCTTCTTGGGTTTTATGTTTTTTAATGCTTAATTCCGCTGCGCATGGACCCGTAAAACCCAACAGTGGTATCAGAGCCCCGTTCGTATGATTAAGTTTGAATTAACATGCTAGATTTAAGATATAAATTGTTTATATGCTTATTGCATGTTTTGTATGTGATAGAATTTTAATTGTTTATGTGAAACAATGTGAAAATCGTTTTCAATTTATGCTGAATTAAATCTGTAAAAAGGCTGTTTTATGTGATTTAATTGGTCGTAATCCGTATTGGTTCGAATCTGGAAATCCCGTTACTTGGCCGCTTTAGTCGCGCGACATGATGAGCCATGAGGAATTCAGGTTATCTGGCCTGTTAGGTCGCGCGACATATCAAGCCTACGGCCGATGATGTCACGCGACATAACAAGCCAAAACCGCGTAATCCGTATGTTCAAATTTTCTGCTATTCTGTGATTGTGTTTACAATCTGATATGTTAATATGAAAATCTGGATGTTATAAAAGTGAGTTTATAAGTCCGCGATAGATTGATTCATTGATATACATGATTAATTGATTAAAATATGATTTTAATAATTATTGCAATGTGTATGAAAACTGGATGTTATAAAATTGAGTTTATAAGTCCATGCTAGATTGATTCATTGTTTATGCATGCTTAATTAATTTAAATGTGTTTTATTAATTGTTGCGATGCATGAATTATTTGTTCTTAATTGTTAAGAATTATTAAATTAGATGTTTAGTTGAAACATGATATTTAGTTTCCTAATATGTTTAGATTTAGACATTGTAAATTTTGGATCTTATGATTGTTTATGGAAACAAGTCATAAATACGCGAAATTTAAAAGGAAACTGATTGTTTATAAAAGGTAAGGATTATGTTGCCTAATCAGAGTTGATTTCTAATTATGCATGTCTAGGAGAGTTCTGTCTAAGGAAGAGTTGGTACTTAAGAAGTCCTTGCGGCTCACCTATCTTCCTGGGAACTTACCTGGTGCATGATTTTGACTATCTTTCTGATATGCTTATAATTTACCTTTAAAGAACCTTCATTTAACTTTTAAGTTCTTTATGCCAATTCATGATTAAAAACACTTGAGACCATTCGGATAGTTTTGGGTGGGCTTGCCATAGCAAGATGCTTTGATTCTATTCGAATGCGAGCAAGATGAGGAAATGGTGGTTCCTATACGTTTTAAAGTGAATGAACTTAATTGGGTTATCAAAATGGTTTTGGACCCAAGGCATAAGATGAGATTAAAATATGCCTAGACATATGATGTCTTGAATTGATCTCATAAAAGATCTAAGAGTCATATATGTGATATGATTGATGTTTTCTACCTAATTAATTTAATTTTGAGCGGTTTGCCATAGCAAACTTGAAATTGAATTAAAGTTGGATCTTAGCCCATTAAATGTATATTATGCTTATTTGCATTTGAAGGTGTATAATTTAGTGGGAGCATTTATTTAAATGCACTATACTTCTCATATAATATGTTTACTTATATGTGTTCATATTTTATGTATATCTTTTTGTAGAATAAATGGCATCAAACAATAATCACTTTTCACTGCGATCCGTCCTGAGAAGGAAAAGTTGGAAGAGAATGGTACAAACTATATGGATTGGATCCGTAGTTTGAATATTGTTCTCAAACAAGAGGAGAAGCTATGCGTTCTCACTGAACCTATTCCACCTCGAACCTCGCCGCCAATGCCGCTAGGGCAATAAGGGAACAATATCTGAAGCACAAGCGTGACTCTACGCATGTTAGTTGCCTTATGCTCTCCGCCATGTGCAAGAGTCTTCGAAGAATCTTGAGCACTTGGGGACAATCGACTTAAACAATCGGGCGATGGAAATGCTCCAAATTCAAGCTAGGCAAGAAAGGTACAACACGGTTGCATCCTTGACCTCATGCAAGATGAGTGAAGGACAAGCCGTTGGTCCCCATGCTCTCGAAGCTAAAGGGCCACATTGAGCATCTTGAAAGGCTCGGTTTTCCAATTAGCCAAGAGTTGGCTACCGACATAATACCTGAATTCATTACCTAAAAGTTTTAGTCATTTCATAATGCACTATAACATGGGTGGAATGAATAGAAACCTTTCCGAGTTAGTTCAAATGTTGACTATCAAGGAAACCGGTTGTCGAGAAGAAGACCGATCAAGTGCTAATGGTTAACAAGGGGAAAGGGTTCAAGGGTAAAGGAAAAGCAAAGGTTGCTAATCCTAAGGCAAAGGTTGCCAAGCCCAAAGAGGCCTCCAAGCCTAAAGAGGCTAAGCCTAAGTCCCAAGAGGACGCAATCGCTTCCATTGCAATGAGATTGGACATTGGAGGAGAAATTGCGCAAAATACAAGGAAGCACTGAAGAAGAGCAAAGGAGTGGCGTCAACTTCAGGTATCTTTGTTATAGATATATTCCTATCTACTTCTAGTTCTTGGGTATTGGATACCGGATGTGGAACTCACATTTGTTTAAATGTGCGGTGGTCTAAAGAACGAGAAGGATGCTTAAGGAAGGTGAAGTGGACCTACGTGTGGGGAATGGAGCAAGAGTTGCGTGCATTAGCCGTAGGAACTTATGAAGTTACTTTACCTAGTGGACTAATACTTGTTTTGAACAATTGTTATTATGTTCCAGCTTTAAGTAGGAATATTATTTCGATTTCATGTTTGGATAATGAAGGTTTTAATTTTCTTATATGTGATAAGAAATTTTCTATTTACAAGAGTGATATGCATTATTGTATTATCTTTGTTTCATTCAATGGCCTTTATATTCTTGATGTTGAAAATCGCGATAATGATGTCTATAACATTAACAAGAAATCTAAACCCAATGATGTAAACCACACTTACTTATGGCATTGTCGTCTTGGCCATATAAACGAGAAACGCATTTCTAAACTCCACAAAGATGGATTTTTGGACTCACATGATTATGAATCATATGAGACATGCGAATCTTGTTTACTTGGCAAGATGACCAAGGACCCATTTACCAAAACCGGTGAAAGGGCGGGCGACTTATTGGGCCTATGAGTAGCGATGCTAGGGGAGGATTTCGGTACTTCATAACATTCACTGATGATTATAGTAGATTTGGATATGTTTATCTAATGAAACATAAGAGTGAATCGTTTGAGATATTTCGAATATTTCAAAATGAGGTACAAAATCAACTTGGCAAAACTATTAAGGTACTTCGATCCGATCGAGGTGGTGAATATTTGAGCCAAGAATTTGACAGTCATCTTAAGAGTTGTGGAATCGTTTCTGAACTCTCTCCACCCGGAACACCACAATGGAATGGTGTGTCTGAAAGGAGGAATAGAACTTTGTTGGACATGGTTCGTTCTATGATGAGTCAAGTTGAGCTTCCTTTATCCTTTTGGGGACATGCACTAGAAACTGCTGCTTTCACTATAAACAGAGTTCCTACCAAATCGGTTCAAAAGACCCCATATGAGATGTGGCATGGAAGAAAACCTAGTTTGTCTTTCATGAAGATTTGGGGTTGTGATGCATATGTCAAGAAGATAACTTCTGACAAGCTAGCACCTAAATCTGATAAATGTGTTTTTGTGGGATATCCTAAGGAAACCAAAGGATACTATTTCTACAACCGAAACGAGAACAAAGTGTTTGTTGCTCGAAATGGTACTTTCTTAGAAAAGGAGTTTCTTCGCAAAGGAACCAGTGGGAGTAAAATAGATCTCGAAGAAGTTCGAGAACCCAAAAACAACATTGAACCAATGGTAGAAACTGAACCAAGTTCACAAACCGTTGTGGAACCGGTTCAAGATGCACAAGTTCCTCGCCGAAGTGGTAGATCACGATCCGAACCCGAGAGATATGGATTTCTCGTTACGGAAAGTGATGAAGTGGAGTTAATCGAAAATGATGAACCCACTTGCTATCAAGAAGCGATGTCCGCTCCGGATTCGGAAAAATGGCAAGAAGCCATGAAGTCCGAATTACAATCCATGGCAGATAATCAAGTTTGGAACTTGATTGATCCACCCGAAGGTGTAAAAACCATAGGGTGCAAATGGGTCTTCAAGAAGAAGACCGACATGGATGGGAAGGTGCACACCTATAAGGCTAGGCTAGTAGCTAAGGGGTATAGGCAGATTCATGGCATAGACTATGATGAAACCTTTTCGCCTGTAGCTATGCTTAAGTCTATTAGAATTTTACTTGCCATAGCCGCATATTATGACTATGAGATATGGCAAATGGATGTCAAAACAGCTTTCCTTAATGGGAAGTTACTTGAGGATGTATACATGATACAACCTGAAGGTTTTGTCACCCGTAAAATTCTAACAAGGTGTGTAAGTTGCGTAAATCCATTTATGGATTGAAGCAAGCTTCAAGGAGTTGGAATCTACGTTTTGATGAAGCAATCAAGGAATTTGGCTTTATCAAGAACGAAGATGAACCTTGTGTATACAAGAAAATTAGTGGGAGCGTAGCACTATTTTTAGTGTTGTATGTCGACGATATCTTACTCATTGGAAATGACGTTCCCGCACTAGAGACCGTCAAGTCTTGGTTGGGAAAGTGCTTTTCAATGAAAGATATGGGCGAAGCCGCATATATCCTTGGTATCAAGATCTATAGAGATAGATCCAAGAGGATGATTGGTTTAAGTCAAAGTACTTACATTGACAAAGTCCTTAGAAGATTCCAAATGGAAAATTCTAAAAGAGGGAATTTGCCAATGTTGCATGGTATATCTCTTAGCAAGAATCAATGTCCAAAGACTAATGATGAGCGAAAGAGAATGAATGGTATTCCATATGCTTCGGCAATTGGGTCTATCATGTATGCTATGTTATGTACTAGACCCGATGTCTCGTGTGCTCTAAGCATGACGAGTAGATACCAATCTCGATCCCGGTGAACCACATTGGATAGCAGTCAAGAATATCCTTAAGTACTTACGAAGAACTAAGGATGCATTCTTGGTCTTTGGAGGAATGGAAGAAAATCTTGTAGTCAAAGGCTACACAGATGCTAGCTTCCAAACTGACAAAGATGATTTTAGATCGCGGTCTGGATTTTTGTTTATGCTTAATGGAGGCACCGTGAGTTGGAAAAGTTCCAAGCAAAGTACCGTCGCCGATTCTACAACCGAAGCTGAGTACATAGCTAAGATCTCGATGCAGCCTAAGGAAGCAGCTTTGGATCAAGAAGTTCATTAGTGATTTGGAAGTCGTTCCAAGCATCGAGAGATCCTATTGAACTTTACTGTGATAACAATGGTGCCATTGCACAAGCAAAGGAACCAAGATCACACCAGAGATCCAAACACATACTTCGACGTTTCCACATTATCCGTGAGATATGTGAAAGGGAAGACGTTAAGATATGCAGAGTAGACACTGATGACAACGTGGCGGACCCACTAACTAAGGCTCTCTCACAAGCTAAACATGATGGTCATGTTAGGTCCATGGGTATTCGATACATGGTAGATTGGGCCTAGTGCAAGTGGGAGGTTGGTGTTATGCCCTAGGCCTATGATTGATAGACTTATGTGTTGACATTATTTATTATTATATGAGATGTTTATTATTTGATTATTATATGTTTTGTATATTTGTTTATAATAATCTCTGTCCCTAATTATTAAGAGAATAGATTAGTATAATTGTCAATGGATAATCATGTGATGATTATATGCATAAGAGATGCACATTGAAATTATGGGTACTTGTTAGAGAACAAGTATTTGGACATGACCCGCATGAGATTTATGTAATGGTCAAATGTTATACTTAAATCTCATACGGTTACTTCATTTATTTCCTAGAGCGAGACTATCATAACCTTACATATGATGAAAGCCATGTTTGATTTTAGTCAAACGATATCTTAACACGATATCTATAAAGGCTATCATTGGCATGATCGGATTCATGATGGGAAGGATGATAAGTCAAGAAGGAGTTTGTCCCTCGGAAGAGAGATGTTATGCTTGGGCCCCTCGATGAGTGATAATGATGAAAGTGTATGGCCGTACCCCAATATGATTGGAATTATCATTATACTCAAGAATCGAGAAAGCATTGAACAATAACAAGTCGACAAGGACCATGACTTGTGTTCAATATAACATCGTGAGACAAAAGGGATAAATGGAAGTACACCGTTGGAAACGTGAACTCTTACGTTACATCATTTGGGTAGACATAATGGCTTGCTAGAGTCCGCTTATGTCTTATGAGGTTCGATATGATCGATCTCATTGCCAACATGATGTAATCCTATTGGGTCACACACAACTAGAATGAATTGGTTAAACCGGAGGAAGAATGATTGAGAGGCACAGAAACTGGCTACTTATGTCACGCGACATATCAAGCCAATGGCTTGATATACCGCGCGACATAATAAGCCAATACGTGGTATTGACAGCCTGTCTCTCCTAATTTGATTAGAAGAGGTATTTACACTATTTGTAGTATAAATACAGGGTTCTGTCAGACCTAAAAACCCTAGCCGAAATTTTAAAGCAAAATTCACAATCAAATTCTCTCAATATTCTTCAAGGTTTAGATCTAGCAATCGACAAGAAATTGTTCTTGGATTCATTCGAAGGTGTGGATACCAAAAGAGGGTCTTCGCTCGTTCATCGATCAAGACCTAGAGTCCAAGCAAGTTGAAGAACGAAGTTTGTGATTCAATATCACATAATCAAATCGTTCGATAGCTCAAGACCGGAAAGCGTTTCAAGGTTGGTTTAATTCTATTTCATTGATATTCAAATTAATTGTATAGAACGGATCCTAGGGCTTCTTGGGTTTTATGTTTTTTAATGCTTAATTCCGCTGCGCATGGACCCGTAAAACCCAACAGAAAGCAGCTGTTGCAGACTGGACTGCAGATCCATGTCAAACTGATGGGATTGAGAAGTAGCAAACTGACTCGTTCCAAGCTGCGGGGCGGAAACGAACTGATTGAAACCCAAAAGTGAAAACTGAGATGCAACGGGGGAAAGTTGACCAAGATCGGACTGCTGAAGAGTACCGATTTGATGAGGCTGCAATGTGCCGAATTGACCAATTCTAGACTGATGACCTAGACCAGACTGAGACTTTGGAGTAGAAAACTGACCCATTCCAAGCTGCGGGGCGGAAACAAACTGATTGAAACCCAAAGGTGAAACTGAGAGGCAACGGGGGAAAGTTGACCAAGATCGGACTACTGAGGAGTACCGATTTGATGAGGCTGAGATGTACTGAACTGACCAATTCCAGACTGATGACCCGGACCAGACTGATGAGGCATACCAAGCTGTAGGGGCTGAGAGATAGGCTGAGTTATAGGCCGGGGCATGCTTGGCCCATTAGCAATTCCACACGAAAGAGGGCAAGGCATTTGACAGTAGTCGGCATGCCCAGGAAGGGAATTAGCTTCATTCTCCGCATCAACCGTAAAGGTTCCATTAGGGTTGCAAACAATTTCTAGTCCATGGCTTCTGACACTTTCCAATAAATGACTGATCTGAGCCTCTTGATGTTGTCTTATATGTTCCAACATCTGGTTTCACTGTTCGGCATTCTGCAGATTCTCGAGGTGCGGAGTCGTACGTCCCCCACTGTTCTCCTCTGAGCTGGCCATTCCGAAACTCTGAGCTGAAGCGAAAGAAGAGACCGATGAAGTATCTGACATTCCAAAAGCGACTGAGCTGAACAAACGATGACCCGGGATCCTGATCCAAACTTCGCTTACAATGGAAGGCACAAAAGGGTGTGGTTCAGACTCGAGAAAGCGAAATAGGTTGGTGTTTGGGTTCAGGGCTCATGCAACATGCGGTTATTTGTATCCGTTTACTTAAAACGTGTTTTATTAAAACCTAAGTGGTTGGAAAATATTGCTCTTCTTCTTTTTTTTTGTTTTTAACTACTCTAAATCCTGGATCAGTGGGACCCATCACTACGTCTGCGGACCCTCAACCATTAACCTCAAACAAGGGTTCCATAAGGCAAGCGGGTCCCACCGATCGAAAAGGAAAACGAACCTAAGGTCTGGCGGATCATGAAGCCTTAACGCACACTCGATGTAAATTACCGGCAAGGCCAGTGTCGAGGGTCAAGATCGAGTCAAAGTGCCTGACGAAAAACCGGCATGACTCCGACTGATAGTCCACAAGGGATCTTGACTCGTCGTTGGTTAAACAGTAATTACACATGGATCGAGTGTTAATCCTTGATGACTCGGTGTCATACCGGGAGCCGATGTATGAGCCGTGCAGATCAAAGTCAAAGTCCGAGCCCGAGTCAAGATCGGGTCAAAGTTCATGACGGAAAATCGGCATGACTTCGACTGAGTTAGGTCCGCGGGGGATCCTGACTTGGCACGTTGACTAGGGTTTGACCTATACGGGGCATGCACTGACACAGTCTGACACGAACCGGACCAAAAACCAACCGAGTCTCGGAAAAAGTGTGTCACGGACAAGTGCAGGGTCGACACGAGGATAAACCAATGGCTGTTTGGGTCGTCCCGTGCTCGCACCGAGAGGCGTAGTAAGACCTCCCAGGCTGCTACTGAGATTTTCCGGGTTAAGGACGTAGTGTGCAGTGTAAGGTCGACGTGCGCGTAGTGTGCGGCAGTCTATCTTTCTTTTTGAGTAAAAACAAAAATTTTCAAATGTATCTTAAAGGCATGATGCATGCAGAAAAGATTCTTTTTTTTTTATTTGAAAACATGTAAGCACATAAAGTTCTAAGCAGTTAAAAGAATCGATCCGACAGTCAAAATTTTGACTTTTTCGGGACGGTCAAAATAATCAACAAAGCAAAACGGGAAAAATACACACACACACAAAACCAAAAACGTCTCAAGTGTTGGGACGGAAGTTTGACCCACAAAAGCTTTTTTTTTTTTTTGAAATGATACCGGTACGTGGCATTGTTATATCATATTTTATCCCCGACTATAATAAGGAGGCGTTAACAAGAAATTTAATGGTTTCCATCTATATACCGAGTATCATTTTTTATTTTTATTTTTTAAAAAAAAGTTTATTTAAAAAATTATTCCCAGCGGAGTCGCCACTGTGATGATGCCCGATTTTTTTTTTGGCCGCCCGACAAGACTTTTGTTTGTTTGGAAAAAAGTTTGAAAAAAAATCTTTATCGGACTTTGAAAGAAAATCGTTTTCGGAGTCGCCACACCGTTTTTAGTTCAAGGGGCCAAAACTTTGAAAAATGCCCAAAATTAGAGAAAATGGGTTCGGAGGTCACGTTACGCTCCGGGAAGAACGTTGGTGTTCACCCGGAATGCTTCGTATGACGAGTCTTCCTTACTTGAAACCTTTTTTGCGTGTGTGTGTGTATTAAAAGGGGGTTTTCTGAAAATAAATGAAATTATAAGGACTGAACTGAAAAATAGTTTGAAAATAGGGATTAAACTGGAAATAACATAAAATTTGAGGGACTGTTTGCAGATGACAGTGTTATCCGCGTGGACAAGACTTCAGTGCAATCTTATCCGCGCGGATAGGGCTGCAGTCTCCATATTTTACAGTTTCCAGTTTAGTCACTGTAAATTTCAGAAAGTTAACTGGATTTACAGGACTTAACTGGAATTGTAACTGAAAACAGAAAATGAATGGATTTTTGGCATCCATGTTTTGTCCTCTCTTTCCCTAGACTTTGATTAGTGGTCATAAGTGATGAATCCACTTAATCAAGTCATCCCGGGGGTACGTTGGAACTTTGAAAACACTTCATTTGCTAAGGGGAAAGGGGAATTTGACATGAAAATAAATTTGACAAGGGAGTTAGGTCAAGATGTATCAACTTTTAGAGGAAGATCTCTAAGGTGGTCATAGGAAGACCATCCTTGAGACCTATACTCAAGTGTATCTTGGACATCTTGTGTGAGCTATTTGTGATGTCTAGATGATGTTCATCCATGGAAATTGTTCCAAGGTGAGCATCTTAGACATGGGGAGGGGAATTTGCAAGAAATGTAAATAATGTGGACCATTTGAAATGGTCATCTATGGAGATTGACTCCAAGATGACCATATTTAGGTCAAGAAAAACAAGTAAAACTAAAAATGTAAAGAGGCATGAATAAATAGTGTGAACCATTTAGAAGTGGTCATATGTGGAGATTGACTCCAAAATGACCATCTTCTAGGTCAAGCAAACAAGTACCAAGAGATGTAAAGAAAGGGAGTAGGGAATGACATGAAATAAAATATGGATCACCTTAGAGGATCATCCATGGAAATGGGTTTCATTGAGATCCTCTTGGATCCTTGGGACAAGAGGGGAAGGGGATGAGCAAGAGACTAAGCTACATCATTTATGTATGAAAAATTTGCATGGATGAAAGAGATTTGAGTAAGGGAGGTGAGGGTTTACCAATTGTTTCTTGGTTTGTTGTTTAGGGTTTTGAAGGTTTCAAAGGGTGAGAAGTGGTTTTGGGATGGATTGGAGGATGAATATGGTGTGGAATTTGAATTTTGGAGGTGTAAATGGTTGTTTGAGGGTGGATTTGGGCAGAGTGACAGTAGGTTTTCGAGTTTTTGGTATTTTTCCAGCCTTGTTAAACTGAGGGAGAAGAGCTGTTTTTATAGGTTGCCTGGGTGCTGATCTTATCCTCGTGGACAAGATTGTAGTGACAATCTCATCCGCGCGGATGACCCCTGCAGGCGTGCCTGAACAGTGCAAAAAGCAGTTTCTGGCAGTTTTGGCTTATCCAAAATGGTCTATATTCCCTTTTCTTGGGAATGTGTGACTTCCAGCGAGATCCTAGGCCATATTTTTATTCCTAAGAGGTCCCTCCTCTTTCAAATTGTCAAAATAATGTCCAAAATGCCCCTAAATGATTATAAATCATTAATTTGGGTTGACGGAACATTAACGACCCAGATTGGGGTACTTAGACATAGCCGGGATGACTTGCATGTCTTCTATAAATTCGCAAATAAAGGGATCCGAGGGAAGGCGCAGACCGAGTTGGAACTGCTTGTAGAAAAAATGGACATGGTTGAGGTAATACATAAAATCCTCCATTGCCTTCTTATCCTTTATAGGAGCACCGGGAAAGTAACTAAGGCAATATTCCTCTTTCGGCACACCATACTTGGAGTGTAACTCCTCTATCATGGGCTCCCCGGCTCTAATGGGTTTGGGCCTAGGGGTATAAATTCTCCCTCGGTTAGACCTACCTCGTACTCTCCCTCGGCCACCTGCATTTGCTCCCTCGGCAAAGGCATTTACGATCCTGCCTGAGGTTGAAGGACCAGTTGAAGGCCGAGCAGTGTTACTTCTTCCCGTCATAACTGTATAAATAAAAGAGCAGATGTCAGAATTTGGCTAAGTCAAAAACGAAAGACGAGGACGAGGAAGGGAATCCCTCCTCGTGCTATTGACTAAAGTCGAGGAGGGATTCTTACCCAATAAAGGACGCTTCAAGTAGTTGGACTTCAAGTAATACAGGTTGATGTGGTTAATAATTTCGGACCAACCGTGGAATAGCACAACATTGGGGGAATCTACATCTACTCGGTCAATTCTATACCGACTTGGGTAATGTACATCGGTTCTAGGAGATTGGTACCTCGTCAGAATTTCTCCTATCTCACCCAGACTTAGCATCATCCATGACCCGTTAATCCTTTGGTAGATCCTAAAGTTTTGGGTATGGTAGCAGTAGAGGGCATTGGGGGTTACTTCTTCATGTTCTTGCCATCTCTAGGGATGAGGATGGCACAAGAAACCACTCAAGAACAAACTCAAGAAAAAACTTCAAGCAAGTACAACAATGACGGCTCAAGAACACGCCAAGAACAACAACACCAAGACCCAGAAATTTGATGTAAAAATGCAGAAATTGGAAAGGGAAGAAGAGATTATACCTGAATCAGAGGATGTTGTAGAGAAACACGAAGAAATCCAACACGGATTCAAGCAGATCAGAAACACGAAATCAAGGACTCAAGAACGAAATTGCGGGTTTTCAAAGCTTATAATACTCTCTCAATTGCAAATGGTGATAAAAGAGTAGAAATGAGGAAGGTTTTGGTTTTTATACCCAGATCTAAACGGGTATGAGTAAAAAACTGGTTATGGCGTCGTCTCCTCCCTCGCAATAAATGCTCTAGAGGGTTCCCAAGGCGAATGTTCAGACCTCGCCAATCGCGCCCATTATTGTCTATTTAATCGGCGGATATTGAAACGTCTCGTAATTCGTAAATACCAGTTCGTATCCGTTTAAGCCAAGGTAGAGTACCACTTCCTCCTCGGTATATCCGAGCTAGGAAGTCGGAGGCCACTGAACGGTATAAACCGAGGTACGAACGTGGATCATGGCCGAGCAAAGCCCAATGGATTGGGCTCAAAATATAATCAATACAAGTCTCAATTACGACAAAGGGAGTGGACCTTCCCTACCTTTGCTCGTCATGCTTTGTTGTCATTCCCACTATGTCGACCTAGACATAGCAGAGCGAATAATGACTAAGGCTATCAATTACACGTGCCGACGAGGCACAACTCTCATATGCCAAGCAAGGCACCCAGCAAGGCCGACCTAGTCCTCATTTGAAGACGAGGAGTTCCCTCTTCGGTCATCAGCAAAGCAAGAAAATGGGCTTTTCCATACTTACCTCTCTCTTCCTTGGCATCAACTCAGGCCGACCAAGCGTCATATGTCGAGGAGCATGCCTCTGAGGCGCACACGCAGAATAATATTACATATTGCTACTCAAACAAGGATTGTGGGTAGTTATAATCCCCCTAAGATTATAACCTTCTCACACACGAATTCCTATTCAACATGGACTCTACAATGGTATGCCTATAAATACAAGCCATAATTCACATTATTTTGGCAATACATATTTTGACTTTAAACTCTTGTCAATTTGATTTCTCTCTCTAAATACAAATACTTACTCTCACGTCGGAGGACATTCGCCGGTGAAACTCCGGCCTAGTTTACGTGTTCTATTTTTTTTTTAAGGCTATTCAATCATATATAATATACATGTCGCTGAAATTGGGCTGACTCAAACGTTTTTGGTATTATCAATAAAAATAAATTATCTTTCTAGTATTCACCTTCTCTCCTTTACATCTACTTATTTCATGAAATCATTTAAAAAAGAATAAAAAATTACTCCCTCAGTCTCACTCCGTTCCACTTCAAAAGTCCTACTTTTCTTTTTGATTCGTCCCAGACTAAGACTACTCTCATTGGTGACTCTCTTGAGGGGTCACCATGTGTTAAACAAAAAAAAAAAAAAAAAGGAAAAAGTCACCAAAAGTCACCAAAATCCATGACCCCGGGCAGCTAGCAAACCTAGGTTGGCATAGGTTGGGTCACCAAAATGGGACACATGTCACCCAATGATTGGGTGACATGTATTTATATAAATATATATTTAAAACTAATATATTTTATATAATTATATAAAATAATAAAATAAAAAATATATATCAAAATTCATATTTTTTTATAATTGTATGGATAATTATTTTTAATAATTGTACGGGTAATTTTATAAATATTATTACTAATACATTATTTTAAAAAATAAAATGATAAGTATTTTAGGTAAGTTGAAGTAAAGAAAAAATAAATATTTTAGTTTTAAAAGGTTGGGTTGGGTTGGGTCGAGGTCACTGATGGGAGTATAAATTTTATAAGGTTGGGAGTGTGTATATGGAAGTGAGAGAAATTATTATTTTATTTGAGGTTGGGTTGGGTCGGGGTCACTGATGGGGATAGTCTAAGAGTCCTACTTTGTTTTATTTCCAAAATGGCAAATAATGAATAGTGTTTTGGACATTTATACCCTCTTCTTTCATCTTAATAAAATTTTAGGGGGCATTGCCCTTTTCGTTAAAAAAAAAATTAAAAAAAAAAAAAATACTTACTACACTACTTTTTATTCACTTGAATCATAAGTAGTGTTTTGAACAATTATATCCCCAACCCACTTGTCATTGTTCACTCATTTTTTAGTATTTTTTTAATAAGCGTGCAAATACTAGGTAAATAGGTAAAGAGTCTCGAAATAAATAGGGAGGTAGTATTATGAATCCAAATAAAGCCAAATTTATAGGTAGATACATATGCATGCATAGAGACCTGTTGAAAAAAATGGCCATTTGCCGGACCCCACAAAACTTTAGGTCAAGTCGTCCTCATTGTTACCAGGTTCTTTCCTCCAATCACTCCCAGAACTTTCCCATTCCTCAACTTTATGCACCAAATAACATACTTCTTCGTTTCAGAATAAGAATAAATGATCATTTTCATTTTGTTACGGAATAAAATGGACTTTCATTCTTGGACGTAGACGTAGGTAGTACGATCTTCCGTCTCTTTTCGCCCTCACCTATATAACTCCAAACTATGATAGTTTTTGTTCTGATCACCACCTTCCTTCTCTTTTTGTTAACCTCGGATCGTTTCCATCTTTAAGAATGTCCGCCAAACGGTTATTCGATTATGAATCGAGCTCCAACCCAGATCAGCAAAATCAAAAACAAAGTAGAACTAGACCTTCTTTGGCTTCGTATGCATCCATCTCTAATTGTTAACTTATTTTTTATTTATGTTGTCTTTCCTTTTGTGTCTTAAAAGTTGGCATAATACCCTACAAGGCTATAACCAACTATATAAAACCTAAAGTTCAAATCTTGTTGCATTAGGGTTTATTATTTTTCTCTCTCCTTTGACAGTGTGGTTGAAGAAGTGATGAAGATGAATTACATGCAGGATTTTTGCTCCGAGTTAGAGCCAATGATTCGAAGAGTGGTATGATTTTATTCCTTAGCTCCAAGACAATTGAAAATCCCACAATCACCCTATGATCGAAACCCTAAACAATAAACCTTATACTATATTACAATATGTTTTGTACACAACGATGATCATTCCATTTCCTGATGATATAGTTAAATTTTCATACCAAGAAAGTCTATAAATTATGGAAAAGATTCAAATTTCTTTCATATCAAACAAACACTTAGGTTTTATACGAGTACATACGAGATTGAGATTCTGAGATTCGCAAATTAGGCTACGTTTTATTGATCATTTTGTCACTTGTTTGGCTTTTATTTCCACTTAGTCCTTTCTAAATCTAACCATTCTTAACACGCTCTTTTAGGTGAATGAGGAGGTGAAACATGGACTAAGCCGAAGTGCACGAACTTTGCCTAGATCGTCTTCCCTCAATATTCACACAATTGAGCCATCAAGCCTCCAACTAAAATTCAGAAAGAAACTTTGTCTGCCCATTTTCACAGGGAGTAGAATCCTAGATATCGATGGCAACCCCCTAGAAATCATTCTAGTAAATACAAACAGCAATCATATGATTCCGTCAGCAATTAAAATCGAGATTGTTGTCCTGGACGGTGATTTCTCTGCTGGAGATGCTGACACGTGGACAAGCCATGAGTTTGAAAAGAAAATCGTGAAGGAGAGAAAAGGCAAGCGGCCTTTGCTTACTGGGGATGTAAATGTCACAATGAGGGAAGGATTTGCAGCCATTGGAGATCTTGAATTAACAGATAATTCAAGTTGGATAAGGAGCAGGAAGTTTCGGATTGGTGCAAAAGTTGTTGAAAATACAGTTCAAGGTGTTAAAATAAAAGAAGCCATGACGGAAGCATTTGTTGTTAAAGATCACCGCGGTGAACGTGAGTTTCTCTTTTTATAATTCTACTTGTTCACACTTTATCTTATTAAGACTTGAGCATTTGCACTTAAATAATAATTTAGAATATCAACATGCACTGTTTAAATCACTCCAGAAAATGAACTTTAGGCAAAAAAATGACTACTCGGAAAATTTACGTCTCCTGATTAAAATGATTTATATTTCCAAAAGTAATATTTTTGTTCTTAAAGATCACCGTGGAGGATGTGAGTTGCCATTTTTATATTTCTACTTGTTCACAGTTTATCTTATTAGGACATGCGTCTCTGCACTTGTATAATAATTTAGTACTCCATAAATGAACTAAGTGGATATGGTGGCTAAGACAATGATTTATTAGAAAATTATTTGTTCTGTTGAAAATGTTTTTGTTTCTATATCTATGAAATAGTGTACAAAAAGCATTACCCACCAATGCTTGATGATGATGTATGGCGTCTTAAAAAGATTGGAAAGGGAGGAGCATTTCATCGAAAGCTTGCTGCTGAGGGCATTAAGAATGTTCAAGATTTCTTAAAGCTGTCAACTGTTGATCAATCCAAACTGAGGAAGGTATATAAACCTATTGCATTCCTAAAGTCAATTTTTAGATCATATATTGTAGACATTAGTTTCTAATTTCTTTTTATTTTCGCTTAATATATAGATATTAGGAATTGGAATGTCAGAGAAGATGTGGGAGGTGACCTTAAAGCATGCACGGACTTGTGTTTTGGGCAGTAAAATGTACATCTTTCGAGGACCTAATCACACTATTGTCTTGAATCCTGTTTGTCAAGTGATCAAGGCTATGATTAATGGCCAAACGTACACACTTCGCGACCTAACAAGTATGAATAGGGTATGAAACTATTATTTCGTAAAACTTGTAATTACTGTAAAATACTTATGAAAAGTTATGACATATATATACTATGGTTTCGTGATTATTTGTTTGGTTGTACTGATCATAATGCTTATTTCAGGCATATATTGAGAATTTGGTAGAAAATGCGTTTCGAAATTGGGACTCCTTGGAAGAAGTTGATGGCCTTCTGAATGATAATCCACAAATAATACAAGGTATAAAACCTGATAGTCCATTTGCAAAGTTTTTTTTTCTTTTTTGAACATATGCAGCTACTCTATTAGACTATTACTCCATAGTAATTTTCTTTGGTCAGATTTATTTTGTAAATACAGTAATTTAACTTTATGAATTAAAGGTGGTTTGGTGGATGAACACCTGACTGATCATCGTCCGATGGCAATAAGATCATACCAAGATCATCAGGTAGCATTTCCGTCATTTGTGTCTTCTGAGATGGCTTTTTTGTCTAGCAATGAGCGCAACGGGGTTGTAGGTACTTCAACAGGCATATACATTCCACCTGATGCTCCTGAAACTTACAATAACTTCTCAGAATTGTCTTCGGATGGTGATCTTGAACCAACAAGGTCATTCATATGTTGAACTTGTTGTGAATCATATCAATATTTGCTTCTTTGAAAGAAAAAAAATGGATTTTGTAAAATTAAAGCACTCTCTTCTAGATGATGTGGTTTGGCTTAAGATTATGTAGCTTTTTCATTTTTTGAGATTCATATTGGTATTTCTTACATCCCGGAAAGATACTCCCTCTACTTGATTGAATTATAACAAAAAAAAAACCATGAAATTTTGACGAGTCAGAATGTTCTTATCTTTCGGGGACATAAGGAGTTTGTCCCGAAATAATTGTCGCACTTTCCATTGGTGGAAAGTGATTTAGTACAATTTTAGCATTGTACTAGTAATGTACAAACTAGTAAAAACCCTTCCTTAAAGACTTTGACAAGTCAACTTCGACATATATTCTATGATGGAGTGAGGGAGTATTATTCTACTTGTGACTTATTATTTCACATGGGCTCGTTAGTAGCCGGATAAGATTTAGCAGTATTAATAATGAGGAGATTAATAATCCCCTCATTATTAGTGAAAGTATTAATAATCTTAATCTCGAAAATAATTATTTGTTTGGTATGAATAGGACTAACATTCTTAAATTATGCATTGACACAAAGTTATTATTCATTTTCCAACATTGCCCCTAATAAATCTTTAGGAAATTATGTTTAATAGGTAAAAATTCTACTTTATCTTTTTATTGAGGATACTTCTACCGGATAAATTAAACTATAAATTTTGTTTAACTTTATAAAAGAGATTTAAACTTTGTAAGTAATACAAAAGGAAAATAAAATTAATAATTAATCAAATTTCAAAGTATAAATGATCATTGTAAAAAAAAAATGAAAAATCAAACATTTTAGCATCAAACTCAAACAACAAAGTATAATTAACTCTCTACAACATTCACTTCTTCAACTTCTTGTATTTTTTCATCTTCTTATATGTGTTGTTAAGCGGGAGGAAATATCTTATGCAACAGTTTATAATAAGAAAATGAGGTTATTTACGAAATTTATTTACAACAGTTAAGAAAAAATGCACACAAACAAATATTTACAAAAGTCTATATATATTACACAAAAAGGTAAAAAATTACAAATAAAAATTCATACAAATGGGGTAGCCATAGTAATATTTTCTAAAAAAAAAATAGATACCTCAAACTGTGTTTAGTCATATTTTGTACCAAATACCATTTTAAAAATTATCAAGATTATTTATCTTATCCCGGTGATTAATACTGCGTACCAAATGTAGCCTATAGTATAGAAAAGTTTCATATTTCTGGGTGGGCTTGGCGGCTAAAAGACAAACTAGAGCACCAAAAGAAATATACAGCACTCAAGAAAGATTTGTTAAATGAGAACACATATAAAAATGAGGTAATGAGGTGCACTTTTCTTATGTGCAGATGTATTTACCTAAAAAGAACAAAAGAATGTTAAAAATTTTAGGAGCAAAGATTAAAAAAATAAAAAAAATCATAAAACAAATGGCTAATAATTGAAGTTCAAGACATGTGGTGCCAACTCTAGTAGCCTACTCAAAGCACTAGGGCTAAACTTCCTAGCAAACATGTAACACATATTGCTTGGCTTTCCATTATACAAGCATTCTGTACCATACCTCATCCCCTGCAACAACTCCTGTGTCACGTCGTCCCTCTCAAACTTGTTCGGGTGGGGTCCACCCTTTGACCAGTCAACCCAAGTCAACGTCCGGTTCGAGTTCATCTTCCAATACTTTATACTGATGTAAGTAGGTATATAATGCTCATCAGAATAACATGCGGGTTTGCAATATCTACGGAACAATGGAAAATATTTCTTGTCCGAGATTATCTCTTGGGCTAGAAATCTGTCCACCTCAAACCATTGGGAGCCCTTTCGCCACTGCTTTAGCCTGACTGTGGGCTGCATCTGTGAGTTGTAACGCCCACGGCCCACTGGGCCTGGTAAATCGTAGGCCTCAACGAAGGTTTGGGTCGAGCCCATTAGGTAAGAATGGATGATGGTGAAGTTGTAGAGAGGTATGCATGCCTCTGAGAGAAGAACAAAACGTTCGTTTGTGGTGTCAAGTAATGCATTGGCTAGCAGGCGACGCTCCGCTTCCACCATACTTATTTCTCCCCATACCACTTTCTGCATTACATTTCATGAAATGATTTTGTATTAGCATTGAATGAAATAAACTATGCTTGGGACTTTAAACTATACTTGGCATAAAAAAGCTATAAGCACAAGCAATCTCTCATAGTTGCCTTTGCTTCAATAGTTTAATATGTTGTTTAACCAGGGAAACTTACTGATTCTGTCTAGCTTTTTAAGCTTGTTCACATGTGTAGGTGTGACTTGGTGTGTTTGTGTGAGTGTGTGTGTGTGTGAGAGAGAGAGAGAGAGAGAAGTATCTAATAAGATCATTTACTCAATACCAATAAGAGAGTAGAATCAAAGCAAGGTATCAAACATAACTATTTCGCACTCTTAGATATCACTGCAAAAAATTCATCTCTCTGTCGCAAATCTTGTTGAAAGTTCAAACTACGGATCATAAATGTTGACCGTCCTCAATGCATACTAAAGCTTATCAATTTTGAGCAAATTCACCAAGACAATGTTGAAATCTATTAAAATGAATAAACAAAGCTATATCGTACGTACCTTACTTCGGATTCTTCGTCCGTGGAAAATCGATTCTTGAGCTACCTCCCCCCTAAAGAATGGTTGAGTATGCACATAAATTGTGTAAAGCCCTTCATGCCCTTTAAAGAATTTGTCCCATAGAGGAGCCAAAGGTAATACTCCTCTTACCAAGAACATGAATGCCACCTTTGACACACGTTTGAGAGGATCTTTTCGTATCTTTGGTGTCATTGAGGCTCTCCAGAACAGCTCATCATCTTTCATTTTATTTTTATCACTTGGTTGTTGTAGTTGTGGCTTCTGCAAGGGCAGTTGTTGTGTCAGAGGTTGCAGTACTTGAGTCTGAGGCAGCTGCAAGGGTTGTGGTTGAAGCTGAAGCTGCTGCAAGGGTTGTGGTTGCAGCTGAGGCTGCTGCAAGGGTTGTGGCTGCAGCTGCAGTTGAGGCTGCTGCAAGGGCTGTGGCTGCAGCTGCAGTTGAGTCTGCTGCAAGGGCTGTGGTTGCACCTGTGGCTGCTGCAAAGATTGTGGTTGCAGCTGAGGCTGCTGTAAGAGCTGTGGCTGCAGCTGAGACTGTTGTAAGGGTTGTGGCTGCAGCTGCTGCTGCTGCTGCTGCAAGGGCTGTGGCTGCAGCTGCTGCTGCTGCAAGACTTGTTGTGGCTGCAGCCTAGTCTGTTGAAAGGGCTGTGGCTGCAGCTGCAGCTGTGGATTTGTCTTTGGTATTACATTTTTTGTTGCGGCAATAGGAATGTTCTCATGCTTGATATTCTCTTGAATAACTTCATTTTTAACATTTTCTTGCACACTAATGGGATTTCTCTGTGTTTTGGGCTTACCAATGGAGGGATTTGGCAGTTTATGAATGGAGGGATTTGAAGGTTTATTGATGGGGAGATTTGGTGGTTCATCGAAGGCTGGATCATGTTGGTTATTGTTCGGGAGAAATTGTGGTTTTTTATTTTTATGTTTATCAACCAAGGTATTTGGTGGTTCATCAATCAAGTGAGTTATTTGTTTATCAATGGAGGGATTTGTTGGCTTATTCGTGGAGCGATTTGGTGGTTCATCATAGGAAGAATGAGGAGTTTTACCGGTGGATAGATTTGACTTTTCATTAATGGAAAGATGTTGTGATTCATCAACAGGGTGATTGGGCTGATCTCGTGAACCCGGAGGGGTTACTGCAAATAATTTCTCAACGAGTTTCAAGTTAAAGGGATTAGTTTGGAGACAGAAGCTTAGTGTAAGTCCAAATCCTAAACCGCAACCAAATATGATGAAAAAAATGACAAAGGTATTCAAAGACCTTTGGGAATGAAAAATCTTACGTGGGAATAATAGGCGTTGCGGTTGATGATCAAACTTCATCCTTTCGAGAAATTCAAAGCGGTAGAAGTTGTTCTACAAGGATGGGAAGATGTTTTGCTTCGAGGAGAGAGAGAGAGAGAGAGAGAGAGAGATAGAGAGAGATTGCTCTATGGTGAAAGAAGCTTGGCCTTGCCTCCTAAAAGACCCCACAAGCTTCTTATCTTTGTTCTAGCAATAGAAACGAACCATTCTTGAATTTTTTATTTTTTTTTGTATGAACAATTATAAAAACATAAATGATTTTTTCTCCCGCTTCACTTTTCGTATATAAATACATATATTACTTAATCATGAACACATTCCATCTACAAGATAGCCAAGAATATATTACCTTTCCACATACAAGAGTCCTTAAGATATGGCGCTTGCTGTAGTTTATGCAAGAATCTGAGATATTTATTTGTGACAAAAAACAAGAAAACTGAAGAAAATGTTGAAAAGAAGATGGAAAGAATGAAGAAGGAAAATGGGAGAGAGAGAGAGAGAGAGAGAGAGAGAGAGAGAGAGAGAGAGAGAGAGAGAGGCTAACTGGTTTAGTATTGTCCGAAAACTAAGAGTTGCCTCCACAATATTTGGGTCACCAAGCCATTGGTAAAGAAGAAAATATTTAAAATGAGAGAGTCCTTTGAGAAGCCCTTAAAAGAGCCAATTATGAGTTGTTCATGAATAGAGAAGCTATAAAATTTGATTCTTTGTGAAACCGATTAAATTAAATGTTGGAACCTGATAAATTAATGCAACAAGTTCATTAATTATTGCATTAAAGAGAATATAATTGTTAAATGATGCATGTACAGAAAGTTAAGTTTATGGGTTAATCATATTACAAGTCCCTCCACATTAATTCTTTCTATTCCTACCCCTTTAAAATCTACTGCCTCGATCCTTAAATGAATGTATATATTCAAGAAAGTTTTATCCCAAAATAAAGAGTAATTCTTATGAAAAACTAGTGTTTTCAAACAAATAGAAAAAAACTAGTTTTAAAAACTGATGTAAAACGCAGCAAAATGATAACAAGGCTTGATCGAAATCAAAACATTCTGCAAGGAATCGCAACTCCTTAGGTAACAAGAACTTCCAAGGAAGATCTTCTGCAAGCCAATAAAAGTGACCAAGGATTTTGCAAAGAAGCAAATTGAATTCAATTGATAAACAGTCTAATGTTTTCAAGTCTCTAAAACAAGTATAATTACTCCCACACAATCCTAAAACAACTTGGAAAAGGAAAAGACAAAGACAAAAAAACTCTAAATTAAATCGTCAAAACAGGAAATAAAATCCAATCGTAATTACAGTGACCGCCTCTACCACGAGTCATGCTTTCCATCACGAGTCGTCCCTCGCATTATCACTCGTGGTACGAGGCGTGATAATAAAATCACTCGTGTTGCTTCCAGGAACGAGTCGTGCTCCCAAGCACGAGTCGTCCCCCTTCCAGTTCATCTTCACGTTTTCCAGATTCATCCCCTTGGCTGCTGTCCCGTCTCGACCTGCCTTGAGACAACCCCACGTGCACGACATCATCCGCCTCCACTTCAAAAGGATTTGTCCCCGAATCCATATCCAACTAAAGGGGAACATCTGGGTGGAATTCAACTAAATCCGAAACATTAAAAGTGTTAGAAATATTCCACCCCTCAAGCAAATCCACAACATATGCATTGTCATTAATTTTCTTCAAAATCCGGCAAGGCCCAATCTTCTTGGGATGAAGCTTGTGATACGTTCCTTGAGGAATCCGTTCCTTACGCAAATGAACCATCACCAAGTCATCAACATTAAATACCTTCAAACGACGCCGCTTATCCGCTATCTCCTTATAAATGACATTTGACGCTTCAATGTTCTTCTTGACCTCTGTCTGAACCGCATCAATCATCTCTGCCATATTTTCAGTTGCAATACTATAACCCGGAACTCTAGGCAAAGGAATCAAGTCAAGAGTATACTTTGGAGGCCGTTGATACACAATCTCAAAAGGAGTCTTCTTCGTCGTCCAGTTCGTCATATTGTTAAAAGCAAATTCAGTCGTTGATAAGGCCAAATGCCACTTCTTCGGATACTCACCACATAAACAACGAACCATAGAACCCATAGTCCTATTCACCACCTCCGTCTGGCTATCTGTCTGCGGGTGAAATGAATTACTAAACTGCAAATCAGTCTGAAAAATACGCCACAAAGTACGCCAAAAATGACTAAGAAACTTAGTATCTCTGTCAGATGTAATAGTCTTCGGGATCCCATGTAGATGAACAATCTCCTTGAAGAACAAACCCGCAATGTGAGAAGCATCGTGAGTTTTTCTACAGGGAATAAAGTGAGCCATCTTAGAGAAACGATCCACCACCACAAAAACAGAATTATTAGCACGTTGCGTCCTCGGAAGCACAAGCACAAAGTCCATAGAAATATCCTCCCAATTGCAACCTGAAATTGGCAAAGGAGTATACAAACCCGTATTTTGTGACTGCCCCTTGTTGATCTGACAGACCATACACTTCTAAACAAACACGTGCGTATCCCGCCGAAGATGTGGCCAATAATATTTCTTCGCAACGAGCTCAACTGTTTTATCTTCCCATAATGCCCTTTCCTGTGTAAATAAGACTCTCGTGCACAGAACCATGTGGAATACACAATTTATCCATATAGAATAAGAAGCCATCCTGCATTAAAAATAACCCAACAGGATTCCCGTCTCTACACTTTGCCAACTCGTCAGCAAAATCTTCATCAGTCGCATACGAATCCTTCAAACAATCAAATCCCACAACAACATTCTCCATTGTCACCAATAAATTAGCCCGAAGACTTAAGGCATCCGCAACCTTATTATGTTGTCCACTCTTGTGTTTAATAACAAAAGTGAACTGCTGCAAATAAGCAACCCAACGAGCATTCATTCGATTAAGTGGCTTCTTACCATTCATGTACTTCGAGGCCTCATGATCAGTATGAAGAATGAACTCACGCTGCAATAAATATTGTTCCCAATGCTTGATAGCTTAGACCACCGCATAGAATTCAAGCTCATAAATAGTCCACTTCCGCTTAGCTTCCTCCAACTTCTGACTCATGAAAGCAACCGGATTCTTGCCTTGAAGTAAAACAACCCCTATACCAACCACAGAAGCATCCGTCTCCAATTCGAAAGGTTTAGAAAAATCAGGCAAAACTAGCAATGGTGCACTAGACAACTTTTCTTTAATCAATGCAAAGCTAGTTGTAGCCTTGTCACCCCAAAGAAACTTCCCTTTCTTCATACATTCAGTAATTGGAGCCATAATAGTACTAAAATTCCATATAAAATGACGATAAAAAGTTGCAAGGCCATGAAAACTACGAACCTCACTGACCGTCGTTGGTGTAGGCCAAACACGAATAGCATGAACTTTGTCCTCGTCTACCCGAATACCATCTGCAGAAACAATATAACCCTAAAACAACAAATGATCAAGCATAAAACTGCACTTCTTGAGATTCACATACAATTCATTATCCTTCAGAGTTTGCAAAACCGCCTGAAGATGCTCAATATGCTCCTCCTTCGATCTACTATAAATAAAAATATCATCAAAGCATACCACCAAAAATTTACCATTGTAAGGTTTCAACACTTGGTACATCAATCTCATAAAAGTACTATGAGCATTCGACAGCCCAAATGGCATAACCAACCACTCATACAACCCCTCTTTAGTCTTGAAAGCGGTCTTCCACTCATCCCCCGGCCTAACACGAACCTGATGATAACCACTCTTCAAATCAATTTTAGAGAACACCTTGGAACCCCTAAGTATATCCAACGTGTCATCCAAACGAGGAATAGGAAACATGTATTCAACAGTAATTTTGTTGATTGCCCTACTATCCACATACATCCGCCAAGTACCATCCTTCTTAGGAATAAGTAGAGCCGAAACTGCACATGGACTCATACTTTCCTATATATATCCTTTTTTCAACAAATCTTCCACCTGTTCTCGTAAAATATCATGTTCCGCGGGACTCATCCTATAATGTGGGAGACTAGGCAAAGAAGCACCTGGCACCAAATCAATATTATGTTGTATATTACGCAAGGGTGTTAACCCTGTAGGAAGCTCATCAGGCATAACATCACGATATTCATCCAACAATGACTGCAAAGATTTAGGGACCAAACTAACCTGTCCCAATACCCCTTTTTGCACCACCACAAACAAAAAAGGAGCATCCACAATATCCTCAGTAAATTCATTGGCAGTACATAAAGAAACAATAGGCTTCACGTTCGGTTTTCCACTAGAGCCACTTTTCAAACCATATAAATGAAAACGAACCCCATCTTTCGTAAAACGAATAAAATTCTCCCGCCCATTATGCATAACACCAAGATCATATTGCCAAGGTCTACCCAATAATAAATGGCATGCAGTCATATCAACAATATCACATAAAACTTCATCCTTATAACTACCAATAGAGAAAGGAAGAAGACATTGCTCATATACCTTGATAGTGTCGACGTTGTTAATCCACCCCACAGTGTAAGGAGTAGGATGCTTACGCACCACGAGCTTCAATTTCTCCACCAATCCACGAGCCACTAGGTTTTCACTGCTACCACTATCAACGATTATCATAGCCGTAAAATCATTGACCTTTCCCTTGGTGCAAAAAATGTTGTGTCGCTCTGGATTAGCCTCTTCCGTAGGAGTAGTCAACATAAGCTTTCGGACCACATAAGATTCGTGTTCATCCCCCTCGTCAGCATCCCCATTAGGATCTACATAGACCACCTCCCAATCCTCTTCATTCTCCCCATCAACATACTCATCACGCTCCACCATATTAAATCCCTTCCATTGCGGATAATTATTGGAAATATGCCCTCTTTGGTTATACCGAAAACATTTATCCCCATAATGTTTTGCATAAGGATTATTATTTTGGGTGTTAGTGTTATTACGAGCCGGTGGATTTTGCACAGAAGCCGGAGCTGTAGCTTTCCTACCATCATCAATCTTTGGACCCGCTACCTGAGAATTCTCCTTACCTCCATCAACATTAGAACCCGAAGATTGGCCCTTGCTACCCGAGGAAGAAGCATCATCAAACCTCTTAAATGTGGCCGGAGAACGATACGTAGTCGATATTGTCTTTCCACCTTTTTCGCCCTAGAAATAGCTTCATTCAAAGAATAGGTAGTAAATAATTCTATATGGTGTTTAATATTCAGCCAAAGACCTGAAACAAACCTAGCAACCACTTGAGATTCTGTTTCATATAAATCAGTGCGGTCTAAATGTGCATGAAAATCATGAGCATATTCTTCAACTGTTCTACTACCTTGCTTACAGGCGAAGAATTTCATATAGAGGTCCTGATCATGATCTCATGGAAGGAAACGTTCCCTTAACTCTCTCTTCATATGGTCCCAATAACGAATTTCAAGTTGACCTTCACGCATCCTCTGTCTAGACAATTGATCCCACCATGCATAAGCACCTCCACGCAACTTATAAGCGACATATGGAACTTTTCTATCTTCCTCAATACACATTAATCGAAAGAATTTTTCAACTTCAGAAAGCCAATTCAAAAATTCTTCAATAGACAACTCACCATTAAATATTGGAATATCCGCCCTAATCTTGGGTCGTTGATCTTGAGGAGGCACTGCCCTGACCTCACCGTCATCATTATCCGAAACATCCCCGCCTATAGGATCACCACGGTGGAGATTTTCCCCGCGATGATCACCAGCCCGATTTCGTGGGTTGACACCACCTTGATCAACATGCAATCCTCTCAAAGCTTCAATCAACTCTATATGTTGGCGATTCAAAGTTTCAAGGATTGTGGTAAGAGTGATATCTTCGTTATTTCCCTCATCATTAGCCATCTTCTCGTCAGAGAACCCTAGGATCGTCCGATTTCTGATACCAACTGATGTAAAATGCAGCAGAATAGTAACAAGGCTTGATCGAAATCAAAACCTTCTGCAAGGAATCGCAACTCCTTAGGTAACAAGAACTTCCAAGGAAGATCTTCTGCAAGCCAATAAAATTGACCAAGGGTTTTGCAAAGAAGCAAACTGAATTCAATTGATAAAAGGTCTAATGTTTTCAAGACTCTAAAACAAGTATAAATACTCCCACATAACCCTATAAAACAACTTGAAAAAGGAAAAGAAAAAAAAAACCCAATATAAATCGTCAAAATAGGAAATAAAATCCAATCATAATCACAGCGACCGCTTCCAGCACGAGTCGTGCTTGCCATCATGAGTCATCCCTCGCATTATCACTCGTGGTACGATTCGTGCTAAAAAAATCACTCGTGCTGCTTCCTGGCACGAGTCGTGCTCCCAAGCACGAGTCGTGCCCCTTCCAATTCAGCTTCACGTTTTCCAGATTCGTCCCCTTGGCTGCTGTCCCGTCCTGACCTGCCTTGAGACAACCCTACGTGCACGACATCACGCACGGTGACATTTTCATAATTAACTGAAACTTCATTTAACACGTGCGGTGACATTTTTTTAATTAACCGACACTTTTTCAAAAACAATAATAATGTTTTTCAGTGTCAAGTCTAGTGTAAATTTTTGTCAGTTGGTATTTTTCTAGTGCAAGTGTTATTGTTAAATAGTTCAGCTGTATTGGTGTTAAAAATTGTTATGCGCAGTGATAAAAAGTATCAGTTTTGTTTATAAGAAGTGTCTGAGGTGTTAATGAGTTTCGGTTATTTACGATCGCGTCATTTAAAAAAAAAAATTCTAGTTATTTATAAAAATGTCATCATGCGTTTTTTAAAAAGTTTTAGTTAATTACGAAAATGCCACCATGCATTTTAAAAACTAGTTTTTTCCAAATTACCCAAAAAAACTGATTTTTCCTAAGATTTTGACCGAAATAAATGTCATTTTAGAAAAAGATTTGTTCCTAAATGTTTTTTTCTTATCAAAAACTAGTTATTTTATACTTGTAAAACTTTATGTTTATAAAGTCGATAGCAAGAATAAGTATACATTTTTGCCATTAAATTATAAAAATGGTGAGCATTTTCTGAATGTCGATTATAATGTAATTTGGACATTAATTTAGGAACGAAGCGAATGAAATATATTGTTCATCGTTCACTATAAATAATGGGCGCATTACCACCAAATACTTATAATAACGTTGATCCGCCATCGATAACAATTTTCATGAAATTTTAAATTTTTTTATTGATAGTATTTTTTATATTAGATTATCAATAATAATTTTTAAATTTTCACGAGAATAATAAAAAAAATATTAAATAATTCATCAAAATATTAATTGGTTAAAGCTCTACTGAAATTGGTCACCAAAATTAGACTATCTTTTCAGTAAGCGGAGAGAAGTTCCTGGCCATTTAATAATTTGTAGCCATTTTATTATTATGTAAAATGGATATTCAATTGTATATATAAATCAACTCAAAAACGATTGAGTGAACTCCAAGGATTCATTTAAACATCAATGGAGCAAATTCCAGTAATGGCTGCAAAGTGTTTGGCAGAAATTTCCTAGCAAAGAGAAAACAAATAGAGCTAGGACTCCCATTATAACTACAGTTAGCACCAAACCTTGTCTGATTGATGAACTCCATAGAAATAGTTCCCCTGTTAAATTTTCCCGGATGCGGACCTGCCTTTGACCAGTCAACCCAAGTAATCGTCCTGTTTGAGTTCATCTCTGGTGAGAGAATATTCACGAGCGTAGGAATGTAGTGCTCGTCCGTGTAACAAGGAGGGCTGCAATGCTCTCTAAAGAGGGGGTAATATATCCGGTCCGATATGATTTCAATGGCCAGTTTACGGTCGACTTCAAACCATTGGGAACCTTTACGCCATTGTGATATGGAAATTGTTGGGCTCATTTGAGGGTTATATCGACCACGGGCACTTTTTCTTGGATCATCGTAGGAGGCTACAAAGGTTTCGTTGGAGTTCATGATGTAGTTATGAATTATGGAAAAGTTGAATAATGGGATGCAAGTCTCCGAGAGTAATATGAATCTTTCGTTAGAGAAATCGAGGAGAGCGTTTGCAAGAAGCCGCCTCTCAGCATCTATCATGGAAGGTTTTCCCCATTGCACTTCCTGCATTAAGGAATAACTGAGCTTTAAAAAAAAAAATAAGAAAAAAAAAATCAATCTTTACTGAGAAAAATCGAGTTATACAAAAATTAACCTTGCTGGGAATTCTTTTTCCATGGAAAACGGAATCTTCAGGCTCTGTTGCTGTGAAGAAGGGATCTGAGTGAACATAAATGGAGAAAAGTCCTTCATGACCTTGAAAGAATTTCTCCCACAATGGAGCCAATGGTAACGGCCCCTTTGACAAGAACATGAAAGCAATTTTAAGGGTACTCTTAAAAGGGTATTCTTGTATTTTGGGTACCATTGAAGCTCGCCAAAACAATTCAGTATCATCCGTCTTATTCACAAGAAATTGCTTACTTGGTTCATCAAAGCCACTCTGATTGGCTACTGGGCAGGGGAATGGTGATTGTGGTGGAGGAAGTTGTGGTGGCTGTTGAACCACCAGTGGTGGTGGCAGTAGGGACGGAGTATTTCCCTGTTGTAAGTGGAGATTGAAACTTTGCAGTGAGAAATGAGATAATAGAGTAGCTCGGGAATCGAGAGAGAAGTTCTGTAGGTATAAACTGGCTGTGACTCCGATGGACAAACCTATGAGAAATAACAAGAAATGAAAAGCAGTGCCCAGTTGTAAATGGACATTGAAGAATTTTGCAGACGTTGGAGATTGATGTTCTTCATCGCTCATTGTTACTTTCTCTCTCTCACACACAGCACCTCAAATTCCAGGAGAGAGAGAGAGAGAGGGGTAGAATTCGGAAGGGAAGGGACTAACTGGTGGAGATAGGCTAGGCCAACAAGGTAAAACACTTTATAAGTTATACGTTGAGCCTGCATGGGCTTCACCCTCCCTAGATTCTTGACCTTATTGTTTCTACGCAAACAAAAATAGTGGAAAAAATAAATAAATTAGTTCTTACAGCATAGAACTGTCTCATAAAGTTCCATTTATAAAGGCTGCTGAAATATCTTCTCCCTCTCCCTGTTCAATGCTTTGCAGTCAATGCCCGAGCAATGCCACCTGGAGATCAGACAACTAAGCAAGCATAATACAGATATTGCGGCGCAAGTTCATGAAGTTGTAAAAAAGACGAGGATCTTAAACTTCCCTAAGGGTGGTTTTTAAGAAACAAAGGAAGCCGAGGGAGAGGGCAAATAGCGTAGACATTCTGATATATGGTTGAGTCTAAGACCGTACAAGCATTGGACGATTCTTCTAAATTACTCAATATAAATAATATTTTACTTAATTGGTATGACCTGCATACAATTTTCATAATGCAATTTAGCCTAATCTCAAAATATTCTAATTAACCCATATGGGAAACTGTGAGTTATCACGACTATGAAATGCGATGCAATTCAGCCTAATATTCTACATTACTTTTTTAGTCAGCTAAGGCAACTTTCCAAACCCACCCAGAGTAAAAAGTAAGTGGTCCACAGATTACTGAACATTGCAACATCAACATTACCTCAATGCCGTAAACGCTTCCACCTACGGTGGGGTAAGGGAGTTGTATGTACGCAGCCTTACCGCTATATTAAACCATATAGATGTTGTTTCCTGATGACCCATGATGAAAATTGCGTTAAAAATTATATTACAGTATTTCAAAAAAAAATTCTAGCAAAAATGCATGTGATGAAAATTGAACTTGGGTTGTTATCATGAAAAGCAGAAATCTTAAACATTGAACTACAAACACTTGATATTCAATTAGGAATACAAATTTGAGGTATTTTTTTACATTAAATGTTTGGAAGTAATTGGGTGCACTTGCACCCCATTGGCATGCCTTGGATCTTCCTCGGCCTACAATTAGTTAGGATCATCCACTACAAGGAAAATCGATTTTAGCTACGGCAAATTCCGTAGCTAAAATGAAGATTCCGTAGCTAAATCGTGTTTAGCTACGGATTTTTTCCGTAGCTATTCCGTGGGTGCAGGTTCGTCGCTAAATTGGGCGTCATTTGTTTTGTAGTTTGCTTTTAGAGACGGATATGTCCGTCTCTAATTTAGAGACAGATATGTCCGTCTCTAAATTAGAGACAGATATGTCCGTATCTAAATTAGCTACAGATATGACCGTCTACGGATTAGCGACAGATTTTTCGTCTCTATTTAAATTCTCGTTTTATTTTCGAACCATTTAGCGACAAATATTTTCGTAGCTAAATTGACAATTTTTTAAAAAAAAATAAATATATATATTTAAAAATATATATTAATATATTTTAAATATATATATATATATTTAAAATATATTAATATATATTTTTAAATATATATTAAATCAGTCCCTTGATTTTTTTTATTCTCAAATCAATCCCTTAATTTTTTTTATTTTCAAATCAGTCCCTTAATTTTATTAATTCTAAATCAGTCCTTTGACAATTCAAAGTTACAATTTGCCCCCCTCAACTTCTTTTCTACCCAAATCCGTCCTCAATATTCACCACCAGCGACCACCGCCATCCACCGTGACCATTCACCACCGTCGGCCATTCACCACCATCACACAACCACATCAAACCACCTACATTCACAACCACCATCAAAACATTCACCAGATCGTGCGAAATCAAAACAATCAAACGAAATCAAAACGAAATCAAAACGAAATCAAAACAATCAGAACATTCTCCAGATCGTGCGAAATCCCCGTCGACCATTCACCACCGTAACCGCTGCAGCCCCATCTACAATCAAAACGAAATCAAAACAGAGATGAAGAAACAATCGTGCGAAATCAAAACAGAGGGAGAGACGGAGTGTTTTCATACCAGATCTGTGGCGAAGACGGAATGCGAACCGTTGCCGTCGCCGGAGACGAGAGAGGAAGAGGGGATGGTAGTGGAGGCCGTTTTGTGTTTGTTGAAGGGAGTGAAATAGAGAGAGAAATAGAGAGAGTGACGGAGGGCGAAGGACTCCGCATCTCTCGATGGCGCCGGCGACGCGGAGGTGAATGAAGAAGACACGGTAAGCAGGGCCGAGAGAGAAACCGTGTTGTGTGATTTCAATTTTCAAAATGACGGAGAGAGAGAGAAACGAGGAGTGAAATAGGGAGTGGGAGTTTGGTAATGGTTGGAATAATATGGTCCGTTTGATCGAAGGTATTGAACGGTCAGATTTTGTCTTGAGCCATAATCCGCGTGAAATGTTGAAATTCAATCAAACCACGCCACGTCACGTACTTATATCTATTTCACACTATATTATACACTAACTAAAATATTTATGTCTAATAATAAGAATAATAATATTTATTATTAATAATATTTATTAATAAAATATTAATTAATTAATTAATTAATATTAATTATATAATCGATAATAATATTAATAATAGTATTAATAATAATTAGAAATTTTTATTATTTTTTATTGAATAGGAAAAATATTTTAGATTTTTTTTATTACTGAAATTTACAAAAAGTTAACTAAAATATTTACATGCATTTATTTGATTTACCCAAAATTTTAGTTATAGTAATATGCCTAATATCAAGAATGATAACATTATCATATAATTAGTAATAATACTTAATAATAAGACTAATAATGATATTATTGTTAATTATTTAATTATATAATTGAATATATTAATAACTATTATTATATAATTAATAATAATATTAATAATAACTAGTAATAATACATAACATCAAAAATAATAATATTATTAATTAATAATAATATTCATTAATTTAATTATTTTAAATTTATTAATAATAATTTAATAATTTAAACTTTAATACAATAATTTAATCTTTAAAGAAAATAGTAATTAGTAATAATACTTAATAATAAGACTAATAATGATGTTATTGTCAAAATGGTATACGGCTACCTCGTTTATTTTTTTTTAATTTTTTTCTACATTCTAAATGACATTTAAAGTGTTTTTCATCTTTATTACTTTCCTCAAAATCCAAATGGAAATTGAGTTACAATTATGTGCCATTATTTAGTGGTTTTAAGGAATGTGTCCCGATCTTGTGAAAATGGTATACGACTACCTCGTTTATTTTTTTAATTTTTTTCTACATTCTAAATGACATTTAAAGTTTTTTCATCTTTATTACTTTCCTCAAAATCCAAATGGAAATTGAGTTACAATTATGTGCCATTATTTAGGGTTTTAAGGAATGTGTCCCGATCTTGTGAAAATGGTATACGGCTACCTCGTTTATTTTTTTTTAATTTTTTTCTACATTCTAAATGACATTTAAAGTGTTTTTCATCTTTATGACTTTCCTCAAAATCCAAATGAAAATTGAGTTACAAATATGGGCCATTATTTAGGATTTTTAGGGTTTTGTGTCCCGATCTTGTGAAAATGGTATAAGGCTACCTCGTTTATTTTTTTTTAATTTTTTTCTACATTCTAAATGACTTTTAAAGTGTTTTTCATCTTTATTACTTTCCTCAAAATCCAAATGGAAATTGAGTTACAATTATGTGCCATTATTTAGGATTTTAAGGAATGTGTCACGATCTTGTGAAAATGGTATACGGCTACCTCGTTTATTTTTTTTTTATTTTTTTCTACATTCTAAATGACATTTAAAGTGTTTTTCATCTTTATTACTTTCCTCAAAATCCAAATGAAAATTGAGTTACAATTATGTGCCATTATTTAGGGTTTTAAGGAATGTGTCCCGATCTTGTGAAAATGGTATACGGCTACCTCGTTTATTTTTTTATTATTTTTTTCTACATTCTAAATGACATTTAAAGTGTTTTTCATCTTTATGACTTTCCTCAAAATCCAAATGAAAATTGAGTTACAAATATGTGCCATTATTTAGGATTTTTAGGGTTTTATGTGTCCCGATCTTGTGAAAATGGTATAAGGCTACCTCGTTTATTTTTTTTTTTAATTTTTTTCTACATTCTAAATGACATTTAAAGTGTTTTTCATCTTTATTACTTTCCTCAAAATCCAAATGGAAATTGAGTTACAATTATGTGCTATTATTTAGGATTTTAAGGAATGTGTCCCGATCTTGTGAAAATGGTATACGGCTACCTCGTTTATTTTTTTTTTTAATTTTTTTCTTCATTCTAAATGACATTTAAAGTGTTTTTCATCTTTATTACTTTCCTCAAAATCCAAATGGAAATTGAGTTACAAATATGTGCCATTATTTAGGGTTTTAAGGAATGTGTCCCGATCTTGTGAAAATGGTATACGGCTACCTCGTTTATTTTTTTTTAATTTTTTTCTACATTCTAAATGACATTTAAAGTGTTTTTCATCTTTATTACTTTCCTCAAAATCCAAATGGAAATTGAGTTACAATTATGTGCCATTATTTAGGATTTTAAGGAATGTGTCCCGATCTTGTGAAAATGGTATACGGCTACCTCGTTTATTTTTTTTTAATTTTTTTCTACATTCTAAATGAGATTTAAAGTGTTTTTCATCTATATTACTTTCCTCAAAATCCAAATGGAAATAGAGTTACAATTATGTGCCATTATTTAGGATTTTAAGGAATGTGTCCCGATCTTGTGAAAATGGTATACGGCTACCTCGTTTATTTTTTTTTTTAATTTTTTTCTACATTCTAAATGACATTTAAAGTGTTTTTCATCTTTATTACTTTCCTCAAAATCCAAATGGAAATTGAGTTACAATTATGTGCCATTATTTAGGATTTTAAGGAATGTGTCCCGATCTTGTGAAAATGGTATACGGCTACCTCGTTTATTTTTTTTTATTTTTTTCTGCATTCTAAATGACTTTTAAAGTGTTTTTCATCTCTATGCCTTTGTTAATTAGTGATTTTTTTTAGAAAAAGTTATAGAAAAAAAGATAGAAAAAAACTAAACAAATGAAAGTATATAGAAGAAAAGTCAAAAGAGGGACAGACTACCCTATATTTATTTTTTATTTTTAAAAAATTTTTTTATTGACTAGAAAACAATATTTTAGCCTTTGTTAATCAGTGGTTTTTTTTAGAAAAAGTTATAGAAAAAAAGATAGAAAAAAACTAAACAAATGAAAGTATATAGAAGAAAAGTCAAAAGAGGGACAGACTACCCTATATTTATTTTTTATTGTTTTAAAAATTTTTTATTGACTAGAAAACAATATTTTAGCCTTTGTTAATCAGTGGTTTTTTTTAGAAAAAGTTATAGAAAAAAAGATAGAAAAAAATTAAACAAATGAAAGTATATAGAAGAAAAGTCAAAAGAGGGACAGACTACCCTATATTTATTTTGTATTTTTTTTAAAATTTTTTTATTGACTAGATAACAATATTTTAGCCTTTGTTAATAAGTGGTTTTTTTTAGAAAAAGTTATAGAAAAAAAGATAGAAAAAACTAAACAAATGAAAGTATATAGAAGAAAAGTCAAAAGAGGGATGGACTACCCTATATTTATTTTTTATTTTTTTAAAAAATTTTTATTGACTAGAAAACAATATTTTAGACTTTGTTAATCAGTGGTTTCTTTTAGAAAAAGTTTTATAAAAAAGATAGAAAAAACTAAACAAATGAAAGTATATAGAAGAAAAGTCAAAAGAGGGGCGAACTTTCCTATATTTATTTTTTATTTTTTTTAAAAAAAAAACTTATTGACTAGAAAATAATATTTTAGCCTTTGTTAATCAGTGGTTTTTTTTAGAAAAAGTTATAGAAAAAAAGATAGAAAAAAACTAAACAAATGAAAGTATATAGAAGAAAAGTCAAAAGATGGACAGACTACCCTATATTTATTTTTTATTTTTTAAAAATTTTTTATTGACTAGAAAACAATATTTTAGCCTTTGTTAATCAGTGGTTTTTTTTAGAAAAAGTTATAGAAAAAAGATAGAAAAAAACTAAACAAATGAAAGTATATAGAAGAAAAGTCAAAAGAGGGACGGACTACTCCTATATTTATTTTTTATTTTTTAAAAAAAAATTTATTGACTAGAAAACAATATTTTAGTCTTTGTTAATCCGTGGTTTTTTTATAAAAAGTTATAGAAAAAAAGATAGAAAAAAACTAAACAAATGAAAGTATATAGATGAAAAGTCAAAAGAGGGACGGACTACCCAATATTTATTTTTTATATTTTTTAAAAAAATTTATTGACTAGAAAACAATATTTTACCCTTTGTTAATCAGTGGTTTTTTTAAGAAAAAGTTATAGAAAAAAAGATAGAAAAAAACTAAACAAATGAAAGTATATAGAAGAAAAGTCAAAAGAGGGACGAACTACCCTATATTTATTTTTTATTTTTTTAAAAAAATTTATTGACTAGAAAACAATATTTTAGCCTTTGTTAATCAGTGGTTTTTTTTAGTAAAAGTTATAGAAAAAAGATAGAAAAACTAAACAAATGAAAGTATATAGAAGAAAAGTCAAAAGAGGGACTGACTACCCTATATTTATTTTTTATTTTTTAAAAAAATTTTATTGACTAGAAAACAATATTTTAGCCTTTGTTAATCAGTGGTTTTTTTTAGAAAAATTTATAGAAAAAAAGATAGAAAAAAACTAAACAAATGAAAGTATATAGAAGAAAAGTTAAAAGAGGGACTGACTACCCTATATTTATTTTTTATTTATTTTTTAAATTTTTATTGACTAGAAAACAAAATTTTAGCCTTTGTTAATTAGTGGTTTTTTTTAGAAAAAGTTATATAAAAAAAGATAGATAAAAACTAAACAAATGAAAGTATATAGAAGAAAAGTCAAATTTAGAGACGGATACTAAATCTGTCTCTAAATTTTAGAGACAGATGTTGAATCTGTCACTAAATTAGAGACGGATTCAAAAATCTGTCTCTAAATTAGAGACGGGTTAAAATCTGTCTCTAAAGTTTAGAGACGGATTCTGAATCTGTCTCTAATTTAGAGACGGATTCTGAATCTGTCTCTATTTTAGAGACAGATACAAAACCCGTCTCTAAATTAGAGACGGAATCAGATTTCGTCTCTAAATTAGAGACGGATTCGGATTCCGTCTCTAATTTAGAGACGGATTCGGATTCCGTCTCTAATTTAGAGACGGATTCAGATTCCGTCTCTGAATTAGAGACGGATTCATATTCCGTCTCTGAATTAGAGACGGAGTCTCTGATTTTTGGTTCTGTCTCTAATCTGTCGCCAAATTAGCTACGGATTTCGTCCGTCTCTAAATTTCCGTCTCTAAATCCGATTTTCCTTGTAGTGATCTTACAGTTTAATACTTCCAATGTTTCATTTGAGTTTTCAAACAATTTAGTGGCATATTTCTTTTTCCATTATTACCCCTCATGAACGTGAGAATTAGGCAAAGGACCACCCACCATTTCACTCGCCCGAAACCTGTCACTGGAAAGGACCACCCACCAATTCACTAGCCCGAAACCTGTCACCGGAATGTCTCGGCCGACCTCCGGAAAATATCAGTAACGTTGTAACGTTAAAGATAATCAATCTCATGTAATGGTGGTATATTACCAACCTTTAAAGGTGTCCACAAACAGATAATAGTGTAGCCAAGTAATTATTTGCATGACTAATTACTCGAGCCGAAATATAAGACTTTCAACTGCTTTTAATAAAATCCATGAGGCTAGCTGTTGCGCTTCCATAGGTTACAATTCTAAATTATTATTCTTGACCTGCTTTTGTAGTCTTCGTTCTCATATTAGTAAATCTATTAAGTGTTATCAGTCAAATCTGAATAATGAATTTCAGTCACCCAGGCTCCGGCCCCTCAGACTAATCCTTTACTCTCTTTCTATTCATAGAACCAAGAAAAGGAGGAAAAAGAGATCAAAACCATTAAGATGTAACCCAAAACTACAGCATAAAATGGCTCAAAGCATAACCGATTATTGTATATAAACCGTGAGAGATAGAAGAAGGAGATTCATCAAATATTCAGTTATCTAAGTTGGTATTGAATCAACTTAAGAAAGTTATCTTAGTTAGAAGTATTGTCCAATTAGAATTATATTTACTATTAGAATATTAGAATAAGGAGAAATTTGTTAGAATCCAATAAGAATTAAGACTCGTATGTTTTGAGTATAAATATGAGTCTCTAGCTTATGTAAATTTTGAGACAATAATAATATATAATATAATTTTGAGTATAAATATGAGTCTCTAGCTTATGTATAAGAGGTGGTCTCCCATGAGAACAAGGGGATCCGTCTCATGCATGAGACGGGTCGACCCATGACTCATGGGGCATGATCCGCCATGTGGCAGTCTCTTATAGGCCAATTTTTTTTTCTCTCCAGGATCCATGGATCCGACCCTGACACGTGGCAGCCTCTCATAGGCCCAATTTTTTAATTTAATTTAATTTTTTTATTTTTTTGCTTTATGCTTTTTTTTTTAGTTTTTATATTATTTTTTCGACTTTTCAGTGGTTTAGAAAAAGTAATAGTTACCATCTCTTAATGTAATGACTGTATACATATAAAGTAACATTGTTCATAAGTAAACGTAATACCTGTTTTAAAAAAACAAAAGCTCGTTTTCACCCATTTTTTCAAATGTAATACAAACTATATGTATTATATTTGAAATGTAATAACTTATGTATATGAATGTAATAGTTTATACAAGTAAATGTAACACTTTGATAGATGAAATTGTAACATATTTCTATCGATAATATAATACTTTTACATGTATCATGATAAATTTGAACTCATTGTAACTTATTGTTTGAAAACATATAGATATCTATACATATGTGTTACAATTATGTACAAATACTATTACATATAAATAACACGTTTGTTACATTTTAGTTATAATAAGTATTACTTTTGCCAAACGAAGAAAACATAGGGAAAAACACTATTACTTTTCTGTATATATGTATTACTTTAATGTATACAAACTATTACTTTATATGCATACAATTATTAAATTATGTTATACTCCATCCGTCCCGCTAGTAACCGCACTGTTACTGTTTGCGCGGGGATTAAGGAAAAAAATAATAATATAAATGTTGTGAGTGTAAAAGTAAAATAGGAGAGAGAATGAGTGGAGGGAATAGTAAATTATAATGGTGTTGTGAGTATTAAAATAATGTAGGAGAGAGAATGAGTGGAGGGAATAGTAAAGATTCTTTGCCATTTTAGGAAGTGTGCGGTTTGTAATGGGACGCCCAAAATAGAAAGTGTGCGGTTTGTAGCGGGACAGAGGGAGTAGTAACTATTACTTTTCACAAACCGAAAAAAAAAACAAAATTTTAAAATTTTAAAAAAAAATTTGGGCCTATAAGAGGCTGCCACGTGTCAGGGTCGGACCCATGGGTCTTGGAGCAATTTTTTGGGTGGGTCATGGATCCGACCCGTCTCTTGGGCCTATGAGAGGCTGCCACGTGTCAGGGTCGGACCCATGGGTCCTGGAGCAAATTTTTTTTTTGGACGGGTCATGGATCCGACCCGTCTCATGGATGAAACGGGTATTCTTGTTCTCATATAAGTCTTTGTCTATGTATAAATAGGGTATTTACAATATCAATAAAACTCAAGATATCTTCTTCAATATTTATCAAATCTTACATAAACGAACTTAAGATAACTCTATTATAGTATATAAACACGAGAATTGTTATATAGACCCGTAAAATTGTTAAGTAAACCCGTATCATTAAATTCACCCTTCAAAAATTAAAACAAACCCCTCATTTTTCCTTTATACCCCTTATATCATTTATACCATATCTCTCACCCACCCACGCCCATTAACCAAACATACTCTTTCACTCATTCACACCCAACAACATTTACTGAATTTTAGAGAGAGAAATATTGAAAAACAAGATAATTTTGATTGAGTTCATTCGAAAAGTACTTTCTAGGGTTTAAATCGTTCGATTAATATTTTAAGTTGAGAATTTTTTGTTTCAATTTGTTTCAAATTCTGGATTTGTGGTGGTTCGGCCAGTACAGGCTGAAATTGTAGATTTGTACGGCCAGTAGTGGCCGAACTTATTTAATAATTAAGTTCAGACATACCCGGCCGAACTTCTTGAATATGTTCAGCCACACCCTGCCGAAATTCTTGAATAATTTCAGCCACACCCGACCGAACTTTTTAAATAAGTTCAGCCACACTCGGCCGAATTTCTTGAATAAGTTCAGCCACACCCGGCCGAACTTCTTGAATAAGTTCAGCCACACCCGACCGAACTTCTTGAATAAGTTCATCAACACCCGATCGAACTTTTTGAATAAATTCCCAAGTTTTAACAACTTGCCGGAAGTTCTATTTAGGGCATTTTTTTTATTTTATTTTTTGTAAAACTCATGTCAAAAAAATGTTATATACCCAAATAATAGGCAAAAATATTTTTATTTTTTTCCTAAATTACAAAAGTTCGGCCAAACCAATCTCAAAAATCGGCCAGTAGCTGTCGAATTTTATTAATGGTTCGACTGGGTGTGGCCGGACATTTTTTGTTTTTTCGGCCGGGTGTGGCCGATTCTGGGCAAAAAATCATCAAACTCTGGCTGAATTTTTGCCATGAAAACAGAATATTTAGAAAAAAAAAAAATTAACACATTTATATGGTTAGAAAGTGAATAAGTATTTAGGAATGGGATTAACAATGAGTTTTAAAAAAGAAGTATATAAGAATGAGTGTATGAATTTAAGGGTATTAGAGTCATTTCATTCTATGACAATTTTGAAATTTTAAACTTACGGGTTTACTCAACAATTTTACGGGTCTATATAACAATTCTCTATAAACAACTTAAGATAACTCTGTAAGGCAAGTGCTCTATCGCTCCAATAAACACACCCTTACGAAAGTTTAGTTTAGCTATTAAATCAGTTCAACAAAACAGATTACGAATGTGAGTACATATCTGAGTTACAACTGTTTACACATCCACCAATAAACAACGTAATAAAATAAAAAACATAAAGAATCAAACGTTTATTGGTTCTGTCCCAGCAAACAAGGCTTTAATCCCAAAAAGATTTTCACTACTAAAGACTTGTTTTACAAAAGAAAACAAGAATAAGTGAAACAAAAAGATTAAAATACTAAACCAACTTCTAACCAACTTCTAAACCAATAACAAACTTTCTTACCCAATGAGATCCTATTATAAACAGAAAAAGAACAAAAAACTTGAATGAAATATAGATGTTAATTTAGATGTAAGTCACAACTGTACTCGCAACCTAAAATAATATCTTGAATACGTGAAGAACAAAATTTTTTCTCTTACAAAAAATTCTTAATACGTGTCTTCTCAATGTGCTGATGGTATTGTATTTATATGCACCTTTAATAAGTCTTTCAATCAGTCAAACTCTTCATTATTTAATGCAATTCAACTTCTATAAGAAAACATAGATTGATACTTAAAAGTAAAGAGATTTGTTATTAATATTAGTGATAGTCTAAATATATTTAAATAAATAAAAGATATTTACATATTTAACAATGTCCTTTACCAAATAGGAAACTAAATCTTTGATAAGAAAGTAATAAAATTCACTTACCAAACTTACCAATTGGATTCGAATTAGGAAAGTTAATATTCCTTAAAATCTTTACTCTTTCATTCTCACCCTATTTTGAACTTTCTGATCAAAATAAAAATTTAGCAATTATAGATCAAATAATCAAGTCTTGTCAGTTTTCAAACCTCCCCCTGAAATGGATGTGTGTGTGGATGTGTAAACACATTCACACAAAAACTGCATAGACATCAGATATTACAAAAAATTGCAGTTCAACAAATCAAAGCAAAGTAACATTAGAAAATGTTTTACAGGCCAACTCTGTTTAAAAACTCAATCCTAACAGATAAACAGAACAAAATAGTTTCAGAGTTTAATCCAAATCATAAAACAGAAAAACTAGATTATAAACTCCCCCTGAGTTCAAACATCTTCCCAACTTCCCCATCTATTGTTATTATCAGCAGCAGCAGCATAAACAACTTCATCATCTTCTCCCCCTTTTTGACTAGAAAGTTTAGTATTCCATTTCTGGATATTCACCTTCAAAGCTTTGAGATTCTCATCATGTGTCTGGGAGACAATTAGTTGAGCTTTAAAAGCTGTGGAGAGGGCTTCAGCAGCAACAATCTCTGCATCTAGAGCTTCCAGTTGAACAATGATAGAGTCCTCAGATGTGTGACTAGATTTGGCCACGTCTTGACTCACATATGCAGACTCAGTTCCCAATGGTAGATTCACAAATCTTTGCTTCTTGTCTAATAGGGTTTTGGTGTCTTTCAGCAGCTCAAATTCACTTACCCTAGGCTCACCCTTTTCCGTCTTAACCCCTTGAGCAATCAAAAATTGAGAGATGAGAGAGGGGTAAGGGAGGGACCATTTCTTAGAATGGGACTCACACTACTAGAAACAGGGCATTTACCGACGGACTTTTACCGACGGACACCGTCCGTCGGTAATACCGACGGAAAACAGACGGTTACCGACGGAAATTTTATTTTATTTTACCGGGATTTTTTTTTTAAATTTCGTTTTGTCCGTCGGTAATACCGACGGCCACGTCCGTCGTTAAATACGCCCTATATATAACGAAAAAAATCCCATTTTTAATTACGCCTTCATTTTATTACGCTTCTTCTCTCTCAGTCATTCGCGAACGCGAACCCTAACGCGTCGTTCGCCGTTGCCGTCGTTCACTGTAAATGAGAAAGTGTAATTATCTTATTTATAAGAACCACATAATTATTATTCTGAAATAGAATAATTATGAAATAACTAAATGATAGTACATATTTTGAGGATCTCGTAACTATTTTGAGATACGAAGGATATTAATGTTTTCTCTGGAGAAACCCTTATTTTAAAATGGAGACAATAGGAACTTATAATTTTAGTCGGTTGTGCTCTTCTTTGCCTCGATTGTACATGTGCTTAAATTTTATTTTGTGGTGTTATTTTTTTAATTTCTTCTTCTTCAATATTTTGGATCACATTGTTTGTTTACTAGTAGATCGTATCAGTGTTGCAATTTCTTACTCACCTCTGCTAAGTTGATTTGCTTAGATCTAGTTAACACAGGGAAGTAGATTGTTTGTTATTGTATGCCTAATTGTTGTTGTAAATCACTCTATTTGAGGAATTGTTGCAATTTTGTAAGTTAGTGTTACTTCAGTGTTGTTTTTCACCTTTCGCTTTGATCGGTTAATTAAGTTTTGAAACGGGATGCTCGTGACATTCTAGAAAGAGAAAGTAGAAAGATGAGTGGAAGGAAGGGAGTAAGATGAAGATCCATAGCATTTTTTAGATGAACAATAAGTCATATAAATCCAATGAATTGATTCTTGCGAACATTTTATTTTTGGTTGAAGTTAAGATCCATAGCATTTTTTAGGAAGAAAACTCTTAGTGGCACTGCTTATAGGATATTGTGGTTGGTGGTTAACATCTTAAAATATAAATAAGATGAGAGCCTTTTTCTCCCACAGCTATCAAAATTCGTCTTCTTTGATCAAGAAAGACAGAGCAAACAAGTTCATTACCGTTTGAGCAAAGGATTTTCTGTTTAATAAGAGTTTTTACAGTTTCACTGTCCTCTTTCTCTCTAAGGATCTCAAACATCACTTGAGATCCTTAGAGAGGAGGACAGTGAAACTGAAGAAAAAAAATCTGATTAAACAGAAAATCCTTTGCTCAAACGGCAATGAACTTGTTTACTCTGTCTTTCTTGGTCTAAGATGAGATTTGGTTTTGATAGTTGTAGATGAGAACGACTCTTATCTTGTTTATAAATGTTAATTTAATTCATCATTGTAAAATTTCAAATTTTACAATAAAGAATTAATATTTCAAATTATTCACAATATTAATAATTTAAAAAATATGATAGATGTGTGTGTTAATTCATTATTGTAAAATTATGCATTTTACGGTAATGAATAAAAATTAATGTTACGACGTGACGTTGTGACGGTTGAAACACAAAATCTTAGAAACCCGTTTAAGAATCTTTAACTTATCATGTTGAGGTCAACATGTAGTCATCGATTCTTAAATTGTCCGTGTGGACAGTCTTGAAATGCACGATTATATATTTTGTAAATATCATCATTGTCTATTAAAATTGCTTGAATAGTCGATAGTTGAGATATTTCGGTTGCATTAATCCTATTGTTCTCTGAGTGTATACTAGACATATATGGTTGATTACACACTGTCGATTCTAATCGATATTGTTTGATTGACCTAGTCTACGTCGTGCACTTGGAGACCATGGGGTTATGCTGCAGAAATTTCTTGATTTTCGATTATAAAGCAAGTAGACAAGGTGATATTTGCAATTCATACGTGTATTTCGGAATGGGATAGAAGCCAACCCAATTCTAAACCTAATGGACATGAATTGTCCTTTCATCATAGGGAATGATATACTTTACAACAAAGAATTAAATATTATTATTTAAAATTATTCAAAATATTAATAATTAAAAAAATGTGATAGATGTGTGCGATAGAAGCCAACCCCAATTCTAAACCTAAAGAAACATGTCTTGTTGCTTTTAAGTTTGTAATCCAAATTTAGGGAATTGTAATGCGTCAATTACATCTAAACTGTTAATACATTATGAAATGCAGGAGTTAATTATGTCTGGAGAAGATCGTAGTTGGATGGATAATCGTAGTAATCCCGGTAGAAGGGGTGTCAGACCTCAATTCTTAGAAGGTTTAGAACATTTCGTGAAGTTTGCTAGAGCGCATCCCCAATGCATGCGTGGTGATAAGATTAGGTGTCCTTGTAAAAAGTGTAAGAATAGAAAATATCTGAGTGTTGGATGGGTAAAGAAACATGTTTTAGAGGCAGGGTTTGTTGATGGTTACATGGTATGGGTAGCGCACGGGGAGCGTTATGTGGTTGAAACAAGTGTTCGCAATCATCCTACTGTATCAAGTGGTCCGCCAAGGGAATCTGAACATTTGATTGATGAAGAGGAGCTGTCTGTCGGTTTGGATGATATGGTTCGAAATGCGGCTGGACCAGAGTTTGATTGGAACCCTAATCTAACAGAGGCACCAAATCCCGTTGCAAAGAAGTTTATGGATTTAATGGACTCGCAAATGAGAAAATTCATCCTGGTGCAAAGGCTACTGTTAGAGCAAGTGACTCGAGCTTCTAACTATTAAGGCCGATACAAATATGAGCCAACATACTTACGATCGTATAATGTCATGGGGACAACGGATGCTACCCGAAGAAAATAATATGGTTCACAATTTTTATGAGACGAAAAGTTGGTGGGGCAGATCGGTCTTGGGTATGTTAAAATTGATGCTTGCAAGAATCAAAGTGCATGCTTTTTATAAAGAAAATGAGAGCCTCGATTCATGTTCAATATGTGGACTTAGTAGGTATAAGCCACAACGCCGTGGTAGTGCCAAGCACAAGAAAACGTGCCTCGGGCGCAGCTACGTTATATGCCGCTAATTCCTGTGTTGCAACGAATTTACGCATTGAAAGAAAGCTCGAAGCCATGCGTTGGCACAAAGAGTGTCCTCGTGAAGAGGGTGTGATGACTCATCCTTCCGACGGTGAAGCATGGAAACATTTTGATGCCGCTTACCCCGATTTTGCCGCGGATCCTAGAAACATAAGGTCGGGGATATGTACAGATGGGTTTTCTCCATTTGGACCAGGCAAAATCTTATTCATGTTGGCCTGTTATAGTCACAAAGTGTATAATCTTCCCCCGTGGTTATGTATGACCGATCCTTATATGTATTTGAGTTTGTTCATTCCCTGCCTTCGAATCCGTGCAAAACATTGATGTGTATCTTCGACCTCCGATGGATGAACTCAAACAACTGTGGAATGATGGTGTCCAGACATGGGATGCTTTCAAGTTGCAAAATTTTAACATGAGGGCTGCAGTGATGTGGACAATTAATGACTTTCCTGCTTATGGTATGATGTCGGGATGGAGCACACATGGGAGATTGGCCTGTTCGTATTGTATGGAAAATACGTATGCATTCACACTTCAAAGATTACAAGAAGCAAAGTTGTTGGTTTGATTGCCACGTACGGTTTCTTCCTAGTGACCATCCATTTCGTAAAACAGAGGAATGCTTTCACCAAAAATTGAGTTGAGAATCGGGGCCCCCTCCTCGTCCGAGTGGCGAGGATATTTTGAGCAGTGTCCGAGGTGTCTCGATGTCGGGTGGGGAAAGATGTTTTCAAAGGATAGACCAGACGGATTTGGTAAAGACCATAACCGGATTAAAAAGAGTATATTTTGGGAGTTACCTTATTGGAAGACGAACTTGATAAGACATAACCTTGATGTCATGCATATTGAAAAAAATGTGTTTGACAATATTTTCAATACAAAGCATGGGTTTTAAGGCCTCAACGAAGGACACGGACAAGGGTCGGCTAGATCTTGAAGCGATTTGCAATCAGTAAAGATCTCAACATTACTAAAGTTAATGGAAAAGATTTCAAACCACCGCTCCCTTTGTTCTCGTCAGAGAGGATAAGCAACGTGTTCTGCAAAGGTTGAAAGATTTGAAACTTTCTGATGGGTATGCATCTAATATTGGCAACTGTGTGAATGTAGAAGAAGGGACGGTATATGGGTTGAAAAGTCATGATTGTCACGTATTATTGGATAGGTTGCTACCCATTGCATTTAGAGACATTCTCCCTAATGAAATATGGGTTGCCCTAACAGAATTGAGTGAATTCTTCAGAGCATTGACTTCCAGCACTCTTCGTGTTGAGGATATGAAAAGACTCAAAGAGAGCATTGTGGTGACAATATGCAAGCTTGAAAAGATATTTCCGCCATCTTTCTTTGATTCAATGGAGCATTTACCAATTCACCTAGCTTATGAAGCTAGAGTTGGAGGACCTATTCAGTATAGATGGATGTATCCATTTGAACGATTTTTGGGGAGTTTGAAAAAGAAAATGAGCAAAAGAGCAAAAGTTGAGGCATCTATGTCTGAATCAGTGATTGTCGATGAAATTGTGTCGTTTGTTTCAACATATTTTCACCCAGACATTGAGACAAGATTCAATAAAGTGGGACGCAATTATGATGGGGGAGTCACTGATCCTGATGGAAAAATTTTAGTTTTTTCTTCTCCTGGTCATTCCTTGGCAATAGAAAGTGCACGCGCATGCTAAGCAGAAAAGAATTAGAAGCGGTTAAACTCTATATTCTCCTTAACTGTGCTGAGGTCGAGGACTACTTGAAGTAAGCATTCTTCATTTGTTATTAAGTAATGTTAATCCTAATAACTTTAATACGAACTAAGCAACTTTATGTTCTCCTTGAATGCAGTATGTTCGAAGAACAGACTGGAGACATTGCGCCTGAATTGATTTCAATAAGGAGAGACAACGAATTTCCCTCCTGGTTTAATAATTATGTAAATGCCAATTCATTAATTCAATGTTTTTAATAGAATTTGAAGTATGAGTTTTTTACTATCTATGTGTTTTTATTTAGATTTTGAACAACCGTGGATATGCAAAAGCTGCGAGATTACAAGCATTAGCACACGTGTAAGTGCTCCAATTTGAGCTTGTTAGAATTTTCGTTATAAAATTAACGAAAGTTATAACAATTACTAACATTCCTAACAATCCTAACTTTTCTAACAAAGGGAGGGTAGAATGGGCATTGCCAAATGAAGTTAAACCAAGAAAAGCATCTTAAAAAGCAAAACAAAAGAATAAAACCATAAATAGAAAGGCTGGAAACACAAAAACTGGCTGTTAATTTGGTTTTTTTGAATTTTTATTCTTCCTGTCTAAGGCTGGAGCTGTAATTAATGAACAGTGCACGCCTACTGACCTTGTCCGCGCGGATAAGTATGCATTTTCAGAGGGCTATAAATTGAGCCCTCCAGTCACAGAAATAGAGGAGGAAGAACACAATAGCAACGAAGTTCTGGCGAAATATAGAGAGAAAACAGTGAGAATTCTTCAAGAATTGTCACCTTTTTCTCTCCAATCTTTCCCAACTCATACTCATCCATTCACTCTCATATTCAAGCCTTAAACACTCATACACTCAAGCCAAACACTCAAGAACACAAGGAAGATTGGTAAACCCTCCTCTTCCTAACCCTAAATCTCATCCATGCATGCATCTTCAAACTACAAAATGTAGTTCTTTCATCTTCTTTCTCTAGATCTAAGAAGATCACCATGGAAGACCATCTCCATGGATGATCTTCTACAAAGATCAACATTATTTTCAAAAGCTTTTCTTGCTTACTTGCAAAAATGCACTTTCAAAACCCTAAAAAACCATTTTCAAGCACTAAATCTTGATTTCAAAGGGTAAAATCCCCCTCCCCAAGCAAATGAAATGCTTAGTCCTAATGTACCCCAAGGATGGTTTGGTATAGTTGATTCACCACTAAAATGTCTAGTGATCACTAACCAAAACCTAGGGAAATGGGGACAAGCATGGATGCAAAACCCCCCTTAAAATCTTGTTTTCTTTCTTGGGAAGTTGCTGTCCAGTAGCAATTTTCCCAGACCTCAGTCCATGGTCTTAATTTTTGGACACAGATGAACTTGGAATTTGGTGTTGACTACAAAACACTTTTTGTAGCCAACATCCAGAGCTTTCCAGACATATTTTTACCTTATTTTTTGGGTGAGTAAAACTCCTCTTTTCAATTTTTCTTTCAGAGGCTAGTTCATCAGCTTCTGGGAATCCAGATCTCATATCTGAGGTTTCCAGAAGGTTTTGACCCCTCAAATCTTCTCCAAAATGGAAATTTCTTTCACACAAAGTTTATTCAAGGAGTCTAGAGAAACTTTCATTCTCTGAGTTCATCCAGATTATGAAGTTTTAGGACCCTTGAATCCATTTCAAAATCAGGTGTCTGCTGCCATTTTCTTCTGGCAGAAGTGACTTCTCAACTTCAAAAGGTTTTTGAGTACCAAATCTCAAACCAAAAATTCTCCAAAAATCATGGGATCAGTTTAAAGTCTTAAAAAGACATCCCAATTTTTACTTTTTCCAGTTTCAACTTATTTTGGCCAAAACACACACACACACACACACACAAATGATTTTCAGCTTGGAAGACTCGTTTTACGAGGCGCGTCGGGTGCACACTAACGTCCTTCCCGACGCGTAACATGACCTCCGAACCTAAATCTCTGATCTCGGGCTTTTTCTCAAAGTTTTGCCCTTCAAAATTAAAATGGCGTGGCGACTCCGTTTTTTCCGGTTTTATTTGGTTTTTCAAAGAAACGCAAAATCGAATTTTTCCCGCGAAAAAGGCAACACCATCGTTACAAAGTGGCGACTCCGCTGGGACTAAGCTTTTAATAAAAATGGTATTCGGTATATTGGTGGAAACCACTAAATTTCCCGTTATCGCCTCCTAACACGAGTCGGGGATAAATTGTGGTCTAACAATCCCACGTACCGGTATCACCGTTTTCAAAAAAGCTTTTGAGGGTCAAGCTTCCGTCCCGGCTTTGAAAATCATTTTTGTGTGTGTGTTGATTTTTTGCACGCTTTTCATGTTGTTTTGGCCGCCTCGGAGAAAGTCAAAATTTTGACCGTCGGAATAATGTCCCTAACTGTCGGAATTTTCATGCTTACGTGCTTATGTGCTCATTAAAAATTTCAAAAAAAAAGGATTTTCAAAAAAAAAGAAAATTTCCAAAAAATCATGCATCATATTTTTAAGACACATAAAAAAAAAATCTCTATTTTACTCGTAAAAGAATATAGATCGCTTGCACACTACGCGCACGTGACCGTACACCGCACACTACGCCCTTAACCCGGGAAATCCTTGTCGCGGTCCGTTTGGTCTTATTACGCCTCTCGGATGAGCACGGGACTACCCAAACATCCCATGGAGCCTCGTGTCGACCATGCACTTGTCCGTGACACACTTTGTCCGAGACCCGGTTGGTTTTTAGTCCGGTCCGTGTCATGCCCCGTCCGTGTATAGACCTTTCCTTTCAAGCCTTTGTCGGCATACCGACTCAATATCTCTCGGGTCCCTAATCGCCGCTAATCGCCGAAGTTCTCGCCGGTTTTCCGCCGCGACTTTGACCAAGATATTGACCGGCGCCTTGACTTCGGCTCGACCGGCACAAATTATACACCGACTCCCAAAGATTGACACCGAGTCATCAAGGATTAACGGTTATTCCATGCCTAATTACGGCTTAACCGACGATAAGTCAAGATCAATAGCGGACATTTATCGCCCAAATCATGCCGACTTTTCGTCGAGCCCCTGACACGATCTTGACTTTAACGTCGCCTTGTCCGTAATTTACATCGAATGCTCGTTAAGACTCGATTACCCGCCGCACTTCTAGGATCATTTTTCTTTCGGCCGGTGGGACCCGCTTGCCCTATAGGACCTCGCCCGGGCCGTCCACCCCGGGAGGTCGAAATACGTGGAATACGAGGGGCTTATGCACGTAGTGACGGGGCCCACCGATCCAGAATCGTGAGTAGTTTGCGAAAAGAAGAGCAATCTTTTCCAACCGATTAGGTTAATAAAACATGTTTTAAGTAAACGTGAACAAATAATCGCATGTTGCATGAGCCTAAAGCCCAAACACCTACCCTCCTTCCATTCCTGCACATCCGAACCTTCATGTCCTTTCCCGCAGCCTCCGCACAAAGCTTGGTTTCGGCACCGGTCACCGTTTGATCGCCTTGGGAAGAGTCAAGCGCATCGTCGCCTTCGCCGTTTGTTCCAACTCCGGTTTCGTAATGTCTCGCATCACCCGGTAATGATGGGGATAACGTCACTCCGCCTCCCGGACCCTCGACAGAGCAACAAAGGGAATCGCTAGCGTAACGTATGAGGTTACGACAGAAGCACGCCTAAACAAGCCTTATGGAGGCTATTAAGAGTCACGGTCCGGCCGCTGCCTCAATCCGGATGGCACCTTCACCGTGGAAGAAGACGAGGATGCCAACCCCACTCTCGCCGCCCGATTACACCAGATGCCGCCACCCACCTCCTATGGTGCCACTACCGTAACCCATGCTCCTCGATTTTCGGGTCACCAGCCTCCCCAACCACGCACCACCGGATCCATGCAGCCCGACGGCACAAATCAGCTGGGGGCAAAATCAAGCACGGAATGTCTTCTCATGGTTGGGGCTATCTCGGAATGCCACAGCTGATCGGGATCCCTCCTCGCCCGGAACCGATCAATCCGGACCTTCACAAAGAATGCCACAGCTCGGAATGCCGCCACAACTTGGTTCTCGGGACCACGCCGAGCCCTCCTCGTAACAGCACTAGTTCAGCCGCTCCTCACACAAATCCATTCCTCACTCAGACTTCTATGGGTTACCAAGCCTCCATCCCGTGTCATCCGAATCACCAGACCGCAGCATTCCCTGGGTTACACACCTTCACCACAAGCAACATGCAATTCAACAATCCGGACAGAACTCGCACTCAAGCCTACTTACGGGCCCCACTGAAATCCAAGTTATCCGGCTACATCGGGCTGCCCCCACCTACTTTGCCGCTGAAAATCCACAAAGAAGCCGCAAGGTTCTACCCTTTGCTCGTGCTCCTACTCATGCTCCCTGTGGTAACTCACCCCGTGACAAGTTTTCACCTACGTCCCCGGACCGGCCGTTCCCTCCACCCGCCCGCTCCAGGGTAGCTCCTCTCTCTAGCTCACCACTAGCTTGAATGCCATGGTTCCGCCACAAGACCCTCATCCGGCCCGGTTCATGGAACAACACAAGGAAATGAAAGCGCAGATTGCCGAACCGATCGCGTAAAGTCCGCCTTCCGGCCTACGTGCACTGACTCCATTGTTCCCCGCCCCACAAATTCGTGATGCCAAATCTGGATCTCTTTGATGGAACCGCATGTCCGAAAACCCATTTGGACACGTATACCTTGGCGATGAAAGCCAAAGGATGTACCAATCAAGAATCGGGCCGACTATTTCGCCTATCCTTGAAGTCCAAAGGCCTTAAAGTGGTTCTTCCGTTTGAAACCCGGCCGTGGCCACATGGGACCAAATTACCAATGCCTTCACGTAAAAATATAAGGCCAACTTGGAATGGGAAACAAATAGGGTTGACCTACAAACAACAACAGAGCAGGCCCCGATGAGAATGTTGGGACTTTTACAAGCGGTGGAATCTCGAAACTCGTTGAAATGGCCATCCCTCCTTCCGAAGAGGAACAACCGGACATCTTCCAGCCATGCTTGAAACCACATCCGAGAGCCTCCCTCGCCACTTCCCATACTCGACTTACGGGCCATGGTTAACTCTCGCAGCCTAAGTTTGAAAAGGCCTACACCGCAACCGGCCGCCGCACTCGCTGGCGTATATCGGGCTCCTCCCGCAAACACCGCCCTCGCTCCCGCTAAAGGCAAAGAAATGATTAACTATGCGGGACAGAATGTAATAACACGACTCCTTTTGCTCCCTGTGAAACCGGCCGAGCCTGCATCACGCGGGTCATAAATCTCGAAAACTTTGGAATGCCCCCGAATGACATCTTTAGGGACCGGTGAAAGAAGGCTTGCCGCGGCCTTGAGAATTTCCAACCCGTAAATCCGAATGCTCCCGTGGATACTACAAAGTATTGTGCCTTTCATCAAGCTCACGGACATCCGACTGACACCGCTTCACTCAAAAGGCAATCCAGGCTAATAGAGCAAGGAAAGCTGGAAGGCCCCGAGGCCCAACACAAGCCAAAAATCCGCCGCCACGGAACCATAATCGTGTGAATATGATTGAATGCGGAGAATCTTCACACGCCCATGAAGATGCCGATGAAGGTCCCCAAATACCCGTGGCCAACCTCGTCGAGGATCCCGACCCGGATTCCCCTCGCCTCGAGGATATCGAACGAATCGACTCCATCTTGGTCTCATGTCGTAGACTCCTTGCAAGAATACGAGGCCCGCTACTTTTCGGGTGAAGGGAAGGCCGATACCGAAGAACCGGGGCCGTTCCGCCGTAACATGAAAGAACTATTTATACAAGATGGTTAGAACAATCGAGAAAGATCGAACAAGAAAGCTTCCGGCGGCGCCTCGTATCGGGGCTTATCAAAGAAAGAGGCCGAAGAGCATCCGGGAGCTAGTACACTTCGCAAATTGGCTTTGGGAGAGCCCGAATATGATCCCGAGAACAAGTGAAGAATCGAAGAGGAGGATTCCTTCTATATCCTACCCGGTGTCAAATACGTGCCACCCCCTCTCACTCTTCCCGCAATTTCGGGAGGAGAAGCCGAATCGCAGCTTACCATCACTTCCGGAATGGGAGCATATGACAACTTCGCGGCCGCACGCACCCCTCTTCCCCTAACAGATTTGACCGTCGCTCTCTCTCACTCGATATCCCCGTGGTATGGGAAGACGATTCGATGACAAATATGACGATGATGACGATGACGATGATGATGACGAGAGCGAAGAGTCAATCGAGGCCCTGCATCCGTAATCAACTGAACAATCATGCCCGAAATGAACCCACGGGAGCAAGCCACAATGGTTGGTTGTCACCAAGCGACAATGAAGGACCGCCGTAAAATGCGGATCAGATTCCAATGGAGACAGACTCTACGAGGTGTCACTTGTAAGATGCATTTGTGGCCAATGCCCTGATACTCCAGAGGATGAAGGACAAAGAAAGCCCGCGCCCGCATCCGTACATATCCGAAATCCTAGAACACAACGTTCCTTATAAGAACTCCGAATGGTGAATGGAGAGGGTTTATTGAAGCACCGGTCGAAAATGGAGGGTTTCACCACCTAAGATGAAGAATTCGTAAACGTTATCGGATCTTTTTCTTCTTTCCCACGAACGGATGGCGTAACAACCGTAAGTGGTCACGCCGGCCGCCGAGCGCAGCCGAATGCCTCGCAATCACCGAAAAGGGTTATCGATCCGAACGCCTCCCCAGCGGCCTTCATACCTATGAGTCCACATGACGCCTTTCTAATTGCTACAGTGGCCCGACAATGGACTCCCTGGTGCTCCTTATTTGGACACGCATCTATCGAGCCGCTACCTCAAGCTCCGAAGGGGAACGTTGCCTATCCTTCACCCGTGGCTGCCCTACCCGCAAGACTCGAAAGAAAAGGATATACGATGAGATGGAGGCCGATAGCCACAACTCAGGCCATCCAAGGGATGAAATCGAAAGCCGCCGAGTCCCGACAATAGCGACTCTTGTTGCATGATAACAATGAGCAAGGCCGGCCATGAGAGTGAATCGAGGACGCCCTAGCTCGTGGGCCATCCAGGGGCAACAACACAACCCTGCACTGGCCAGTAACTTTGGGAAGCGCTTATAAGGGCCGCCAGAAGAGGCCAATACACCAAGCTCGCCCCGCACCGCTGTGCTCGCTGTCAGAACCAATGGCCAATAGCCAAAAGTGGCTCCCCCATTGACCCTAGCAAAGATTGAAGAAATCCAGTCAAGAGACGATCGATGAGGAAGTTAACTGTTAACCCGATCTCGGCGCATCTTCCAAGGAAATCCCAAGACGATAAGAAGGCCACAGATCAAGCACCGAAAGAAGATCGCCGCCCTATGCTAAGACAACAAATTCCAGATCCCGAAAAGAGGATCCCGTGCTCACCGCTTGAAGCAAACACAGCCAACATTTCCTCTCGGTCTCTACTCACTTCGTCCTATCCCCATAAGTCGAAGCCGGAAGAAAGCCCGGCTCGCACTCGTGCCTATTGATGCTACTTCCCGATGATGTGGTACACTGATTGAAACATCCACTACGGGAACATAATCACTTTCACTGTATCTCGACCTCCCTCAATTTGGGGCCGATCATAATGAGCCTCTCTTCATCACAGCCCACTGGATTTAACGACGCCTCCTCGGGTCCCGGTTGATAATGGGTCCTAATGAACATTCTTCCAAAGAAAGATCATGAGCTTGCTTGATATCAAGACTACGACTTGAAGCCTTCTTCTCTCACAAGCCAAAGCTTACGACTCAACATCCCGAGCAATTCCTGAGTTGCTACTTTAGACCTCTGGTTTGGACAGAAATTGATACCGTGGAATTCCAGGTTATCGACATCCCGATTACTTTCAATGCCCTCGTGGGAAGACCTTGGCCGCACCAAGTCAAAGCGGGTCGCCTCAAGCCTCCACCAAAGGTGTGTGAAATTCGTCTCGAATGGGGATCCGACGACCATTTACTGGATTTAGTCACTTTAGAGGGCACAGATACAAGTGAATACCTATTCTCGAAATCAAACATGACGAGGAAGGTCACATGCTAATCGGGCTTCACTTGGCCGAGCCTCCCAAGGCCCAAGTGTGCAACATAGATCCGACGGCCACTCGGGATAAAATCCCACCGGTCTTGAAAATGATGAGAAAATGAGCTATCTACCCGGCCTCGGTCCGGGAAGCGCCAACAAGGAACTTTCAAACTCATCGAAGCGAAAGGACAAAATACTTCGCCACGGCCCGGGATATGAGGCCTCCCAATGACACCGCAAAGTGGAAAGAGATTTGAAGCCGCCACAGAAAGATCCCGCTTGACAACCCTAAATCTCTCCCCTTCAGCCCTAATTTGGCCGACTACTTTGTAAAGGGTCCTACACAACCAGAAACATCACGAGCCCACTCCTACGGAAGGATGGCTAAAGCTACAGGATAGCCTCAACAAGTTCAGGGAACCAAGGCTAACCCGGTCTCGTAGAATGTTCCCCGGACCTACCCAAGATACTCCGGGGCTACCACTACCATGAAGAGCGAGTATACCTTTCAGCAGGCGTGCTCGACCCGGTGGAACAGCCGAGAAGCTCACAACCACTATTCCTACGCCCAGGAGACCCGAAACTCCGAGTTCGAATTGACAAGCCGCCAAAAGCTAAGGCCACGGAATTTCCCTCGATGATTGGGATGGTCTCGGTTATGCAAAGAATTGTTCGAAGAAGAAGTCCAGGTGCCGACTGGATTGATCTCGGCCACCCAAGAGATGATAGCAGCAATTGAGAAAGGAAAACAAAAACAAAGATGCTTCCCGAGTCACGAGGCCACCAATAGCCAATGCCGCTAAAGAATTGGGAAACTCTCTCAGCCCGCGTCCGCGACTAAGGAGGAAATGATCACCAAGCTTGGATTGGTCCCCCGTCCCTCTCGTGTCAACCTAGGGACAAGTCCTCCCGGGCCTCTCTCATCGTTGCCGAGAGATCGAGTCTCTAGGTGATCGTCCGATGGCCTTACGCCCGAAGACTACGAGTCT